>ML788530.1:253728-286781 GCA_009831015.1 Picea engelmannii | reverse complement strand
TCTGGGGTGTAAATACTTCATGGGGTATAAACACGGCTGAAAGCAAGGACCTCTGAATCAGGAAGATAATCAGGCTCCACAACCAACAGGTGATTTTAGTATTTTTTAAGATTTTTTTCCCATTTCCTTTACTTGGCTATCAGTCATTGAGTGTGGGCAATGGTAGTGATTATCTTTTCATCCATTAGCTCTGTCTCTTTATCTATAATCGATTGAGACTCTAATTGAGAGTATTCATTGAGGACCATCATCGGATCTTCATCAGAACCTATATTCCATTTTTTAATTTTCATGGGCTCGTCGCTCTTATTGTGGAATGTGTTCCTTCCCTGAGATTTTTTAGGAGAATAAATAGGACTAAAAATATTACAAGAAAAAATGAGGGGGAGGTTTTCCATGCGTGAGATGTTGACACAATAGAGGTCAAAAGGCCATTGTCAATAATTTGATTTCCAAACAGGTGCCTTTCATTTACAACAACCCTGTTATTCCATTCACCTGCAGTGCATGGGAGGTGGATTTTGAAATGGTTCATGCTTTATGGAATAATGTATTGGTCTAATGTTTCAATCTAATTGATATAAGATAAGGAGTTGATTTCACTTTAATCTATTTTGTCTTTCCTCTATTAGTGGAATCAGTGGTTCCCTACTCCTTATTTTGGAATTACTTTGATGGGTGAGTTTCATTAACGGTCATTTCCAATTTATATGATTTTAATAAAACCTTCCATATATATGTGGGGGCGATACACCTTGCCTTGGTTAGATTTTTCTTTATAATACATAATGGGTGTCTCATTTTCCCACGCCCATTTGAAGGTGATTGTTTGCGGTATGTTGGTTTGACTTCCATACCCTCTTCTAGGTTCTTTTGAACATGGGTTTGAATCCCAAGCTTCACCCTCCATGTTCGAATCCCAAGCCTCACCCAGAGAAAACTTGAGATCTACATTTGAGATCCACATTTTTGTTGCAAAAAACATTTCTCGTTAAGGGTTAATTTCTCATCAATTGAAGGGCATAATTTTAGACATAACGTTCTTCTACGGGTAGTATAGACACCCCACTCAAAAAAAAGAGAAAAGTTTGACGGGTAATGAGGGATCCAAATTCCAACCCTGGTTGTAAGGTGGCATATGCCTTCGGCGGAATTGTTTTTTGGAAATTGTTAATTACTTGATGTATTATTTCATCAATAGCATTGTGTATAGGTGTCGTACTTTGCGCTGTAGTTGTAAGGTGGCATATGCCTTCAGCGGAATTGATTTTTGGAAATTGTTAATTACTTTATTGTACTTTTATCTAGACCTAATATTCAATAGAACGACTCGGATAACACTCATCGGTAAATCCTGTCACTCATACTTGTCCTGACGGTATGCCACACTGGCAAGGCATCGAAACTGCAACAGTGTCTTCCTTCGATGGCTGGCTTTAACATGGTCTTGTAAGGTAGAGTTTTGCACAGAATCTTATGATTACCACAGCTCAGCGATGCATCGTCCATCCTCGTTTCTACGGAGAATAACCGCGTGGGACTCCGACGACGCGCTTATTAAATATAAACAGATATATATTCTACTTCTGCCAGTTATAGCGGCAAAGTGCTATTTCCGCGCAGGTGCCTTCTACACTCTTCGCTTTAATGGCAAGCCATAACTATAAATTGTTTGCCGTCTTACGTTTCTGCATAGAATACAATCCATCTCATGAACAGATTACCATTAACGAGCATTAGAGGAAAGAGATTATGGGCAATTACTTTTCTTGCGTTTCATCCAAAGTTCCGTCCAATGTAGTGAAGGTCATAGCGATGTATGGCAGCGTCCAAGAATTCGAAAGGCCGATGAAAGCAGCAGAGCTGATGCTCGACAATCCCCAACATTTTGTCTGTCATTCCAGAGCCTTAGAAGCCGGGCGGCGAATCTCAGCGCTTTCAGCAGACGAAGATCTAGAATTGGGGCATCTATATTTCCTTCTCCCCATGCGTAAACTCCGCTCGCTGATCTCCCCTTCGGAGATGGCTTCCCTCGCGTTTAAAGCCGATTCGGCTCTTCGCAAGTCGACTTCGAATTCCATGAGCCTGGCCAGAATCCTTCCTGTGTTATGCGACTTGTGCCCGTGTTCCCTTGAGAGAAGCTTGGCCGCTCATGATCTGAGTGAAGAGATTAATGGTGTCAAAGAAACGTCGGAGACGGAGGACATTGTTTATGTGCCGAAATTGGAAGTGGATGATGCAGATGATGTTGGGGAGGTGAGGGGATTAACCATCAGAACCATGAGCTGCAAATATTGGAAGCCTACGTTGGAGACAATAAGCGAGTCACCCAGCCCTGTAATGTCGTTTCCTCTCCTCCGACAACCGAAGAAGGGGAACCATTTGGCACAAAGCTTCTCTGTGAATATAAAAGCAACACGTCCTGCACAAGATTGACTGAATTACTTGATGTAAGTTCGCTCTCGATAAGTTTTGGCTGTGGTTCAGATCTACGTTCAATTATCATATCTGTAAATTCGGTATGTGGTCAATATTTTTAGTGGGTATTATTTAGCATGAAAAACTGTTCTGTTCTGTTGTATGGTAGTATTTCTATCTGGCAAGAGCATTAATAACTCCAATCCGCATTGTAAAGAGCTGATCTGGTACTATTTAGCACGAAAAACTGGTCTGTTCTGTTGTACGGTAGTGTTCCAATGTGGCATGAAACTCCAGTCCTCAATGCAAAGAGAGAGTCTTCCATTGTATTTATTTGCAAAACTTGATAAGGTGGTTGTTTTAGGTTCTAATTGAAATTAATAAACATGTACATGCAATTTTCGAATATGTTCCGGCTTAGTTTTGGTAGTTAATCAAAACAAAAGACATCACATTTGCCTCAAATTTAAAAATCAATTTTACATTATTTGAAAATAGTAAAAAGTTTATAATATTTAAAGGTAATGTTTTTTTTTTTTTTTTAATTATATGATTTTTGCAAATTTAAATAACTTATTGATTTGTAAAAGGGAGACAATTTCCAGACTTTTTTTTAAGAGCTGTTTGTTAAAGCGGTCTTGAATTTTTAACTTTTTTTCTAAGGAAAATGAAGTCTTATCTCATCAAAAATAGTTTTACCTTATATCCTAAAATCAAAATGCCCTTTTAACTTAGTTTAGATAATATATGTGTAAGAAGCTTTGAGTTAGATAATATATGCAAAAGAAAAGTTACCATCTCATATTATCTTAGTTGAGGTTACAATAGCTAGATTATGTATCTGCTTTAGTCTTATACATGAGAGTAGTTAGTACTATAATTTAATCTTTCAATAGATCTTATTTTATGTTATATGATAATTTGAATAATTCTTTATATAATGAGTATTTGGAAATTATAAATAAATAGAACAACTGAAAAAAATAATAAAAAAATATTTATGACCACCATATCTTATGTAACCAAATATTAAACAACATAAGCATTAGTATTTATTAATGATTATTTTTAGAATTTTTTATGTAACCAAATATTAAACAACATAAGCATTGGTATTTATTAATGATTATTTTTAGAATTTTTTATTGATGGTAGATTGTAATTTCTATAAATATTTATTAATCGAATAATTCTTTATATAATGAGTATTTGGAAATTATAAATAAATAGAACAACTGAAAAAAATAATAAAAAAATATTCATGACCACCATATCTCATGTAACCAAATATTAAACAACATAAGCATTGGTATTTATTAATGACTATTTTTAGAATTTCTATTGATGGTAGATTGTAATTTCTATAAATCTTTATTAAGACATAGAAAAATATATATTAATTAATTATTTTGATGAATTTATTCATTAGGTTGTGGGTATTCATGATGAAGAACACCCTAAACGACTTGCAACAAATTTTGATGATAGTGAATAACACCCAACAAAAGAAGAAAAAATATTTACACATATACATGCACTAGATTATGGTAAAAAAAAATCTAATTCAAATGAGAATAGAATGAATAGATAAATCACTAGAAAACTTATAAATATATATAAAAGATTAAATACAATTTTTGTTAAACAAATAAAAATTGTACACCATAATAATGACAATATGAACTTTACTATTAAAAAACAATACAATATAAAATTGACATAGCTTCCAAATAACATGACCACTATAAAATTCTATGCATAAATAACACTAATAGTGCATAGAAAACACTACTCACAATTGTGATTACCTTCCAACGCACAAATGTTGTAAGAAAGCCATATGTAACATTATAAATTTATATTATGAAACAAGATCACAACAACGCTGAGGACCATCTTAAAATAACATGACCACTATAAAACTCTATGCATAAATAAAACTAGTAGTGTATAGAAAACACTACTCACAATTGTGATTACCTTCCAACATACAAATGTTGTAAGAAAACAGTATATGACATTATAAATTTATCTTATAAAACAAGATGACAACAAGACTGAGTGCCATCTTAAATACTTGTATTAATTTTACTACTCATCAACCATAATGCTTATGCCCATTTTATAGAGATATTTTATTAGGAGTGCTCATTGACTTTAAAGCAAATATGTTCATCTAATAGTATACTTTCTTGTAATGGTAGCTATTTAGAAAGTAAGATGTTTCAAATATGGAATGTAATTATTAAATAGTTTAACACAATACTCACTTTCAAAACTTGCTCAATCTAAACAACCAGTAAGATGTTTCAAATATGGAATGTAATTATTAAATAGTTTAACACAATACTCACTTCCAAAACTTGCTCAACCTGAACAACAATAATTCATGCTTGCTCAAGCTAAACAAGGCACTGAGCAGAGAAGTAAGTTTCACTACTGGCAAAGAACTAAGCTTCAATTACCTAGTAATATCATTCATCAGAACATAAGCAGATATGCATTTAAGAAAACCCATTTTGATACACCCTCTTGCTACTTATATGCAAAATAAAAAAGATTTTGAAAAACATCCAAAGCACTTATAGATAAGTTGGAATGTGACAACTAGGTTTCCAAATAGTTGAATCAAATTTTTTGCATAATAAATGTAATTGTGAAAAGATAATAGAAGGCAAAGAAGTCCAACTTTTTTATAATATAGTGCACAATTTCTTTTCTTCTTCCTCTCTCTATGTCCATGAGGGTTCAACAAAGCACCAAAAAAAATCTGAAATAGCATTCTGCATATTGAGAAAAGGAGCTTGGAACATGTAAAAAGTAATTTAGTTCTATTAATAATTAGAAAGACAACCCCACAGAATTGGATAAAAGAAATAACATAAGATAGAATGTGATAAAAAAAATTTGTCATAAAAAAAATAACAGAAGATACAATGTTATCACAGAAAAACACATCTTACCAGCCATCGTACTACCATAACAACTTTCCACACATCACATTACATAACAGAAGTTCTACACCGTACAAATTCAATCTAAAGATAACCAATTAGTACCTCAAGCGTGAGAAACTGGAACAATATCACCGATAATCCTTGAAGGGAAGTTTTGGGTATATCTCATCCTTCGCCTGAATATTGTTGATATTAAAAGCCATTATACTCTTAGAACGTAGGACTAGTTGCTTATCTATAAGAGCTAAAACTCACTGATGCCCGTGAGGGGTAGCCATTTGCTTTCAGAGTTCATGTAAGGCAGTTGTTCGTTAAATATATTTTCCTCCGCGGCCTTGTTTTTTAACAATTCCTTCCCACTTCCACCTTTCGGAGGGTGGCCCTCTTCTACTTTCGCTTTCTATTAGGATCACACACTTTGTTAATGGAGGTTACTTGATTATATTAGAGTTGGGATAGAGATTGGGCACTGGTTCACTGAGAAACCCTGATGGAAATATCTGAATGGGTTAAGGGCTGGCACAACCCACTTATAAAGTTATACAAGTCAGTGTATGACGCAATAAGTTCGGACATATTTTCCTATCCGACATGCTTGACATCAAGAAACTTTCCTGTATTTTGTTCAAGTCTTTGACGCAGATGGGAAATCAGGAAACCCTGCGAGAATTCGCCCACCAACAACATATAATATATAAATTCCCTGAAATTCTTTGTTGAAGCTTTCGGTTTTAGTTTTCGTTGTGATTTTGGTTTGGGTATATGTTTAGATTTTAATTTTTTACTCGGCTTTTGATTCACTTCACCTGGTGAAGACATGGAGTTCTTGTTCCATTTTTAGATTTTAATTTTTTACTCGGCTTTTGATTCACTTCACCTGGTGAAGACATGGAGTTCTTGTTCCATTTTTTTGGCTTAACAGTGAAAGTTAGATGGCATCCCTGCTTTACTTCCATGAGCACACCAATATCCTTGCATTCGTCTACAAGATTTCTGATAGCATAAAATCCCGGTAACTTCTTATATGGGACAAATATAGGATCAATTTTCTACATGTTTATTAATGTTCACAACTAGGGTCAGCCATGATTTGAATTCCTCCCATGAAGCCGATTTGTTCTCTATGTAGACGATGTTGAAGATACAAAGCTCCTAGGATTCTTTGTTATGATAAAATGGCCATGGAAACCAAGCTCTGTCTGCAGTGGGCTACTGCCTGTTTCATCTAATGGAAGACAACATGCACTATCCTATCCACCACTAGAAAAAAGGGTGACCATTGGAATTAGATGCATTAGTCGATTCTTCCATCTCTCTATTTGAAGAAGCAGGGAAGGTAGTATTAGAGAAAGTGTGATCATATACTCTTTTCATTTTATAATGACCTTAGAAAATACAACCATCCAAGACAATCATTAATCCCAGCAACATGCCTTGAGGCATTCCACTCGCAGACTAATAAAATATTATACAATCTCATATTACACAGTCTCTGTGGGAGCTTCTAAAACACATAACAGAATTCCACTTCCCAACAATGCATATAATATTTGTTGGTGGCATGGTATTCTAAAAGGAAATAAAGGTATATAATATTTTTCCTACACCAATCAATGAGAGAAGAATGTGTAGAAATTAAATAAACATAGTTGCAATAATAAACAACATAGAAACATGTAATCATTAGACAATGATTTTATAGGGAAAACCCTTCAGTGAAAAAACTCACACTCAATGTATTTTTTAACAACTAAATGGTTATAATACATTATAGAGTCTCCATGCTCTCAACAAGAGTGTTCAGTAGTAGCATAAGGATGAGAAATTTTGGAAGCATAATAGTAAGTTAAAACTCACACGCCATTTTCCTCCAACCCTTAACTCAATAAATAGGCATAACAAAACCATAAACTATTTATGGTTTTCCAATTCTACATGGTGGAAACAACCAACAATTAATTCACCAATTGTCGCTACTTAGCATTTTTTGCTTGTTAGTGATTTACATTTATTCCCCCGACATTCTCTCACTCGTCTAATACCTTGCAAGAGTATAAGGGAGAATGCATCAAACTGTTAGCTAATTGCTATGGGCCATAAGGCCCATACACTCATATCACCACTTGAATTTACTTGTGTTCATCAGTTTCGTTAATGCATCTCAACATTATGCAAAGTGTCAACTTTATTTAATATCACCTTTCTATCCTCTATGATGTCTATAATGAAATGGTACTGGATAACTATACACTTTTTATTCACATGAAAAGTTGGGTTCTTACCCAGACAAATGACATTGTTACTATCACATTGAACTATAATAGCTCTCTGACTTAGCCCTACTTTTGAACACAATTTCATAAGCCAAATGGTCTCCTTATAGGCATGAGTAGCTACCATATACTCTGCCTCTGTAGTGGAAAAAAAAACCACAACTTGTCACTTTCTCATCCAACTTACTTTTGCATCAAACAATCGAAACACATATCTTCTCATAGATTTATATTTACCTGCATCCCTTTCCAAATAAAAATCCACATAACCCTATATACCCACTGAGCATGGGTCCCCTGAAACATCATTATGATAGCAAATGGAACATTTAGAAGTGTCTCAAAATACCTGAAGATCCTCTTCACTATAGCCCAATGTTCACATCTAGGATTAGCCATGACTTGGATCAAGACAACCACTACTTGGGCAATGTCTGGTTTAGTATAGACCATAGTTTACATCAAACTACCCACTACACTAGCATAAGACACATAATCTATATCCTCCATCTTTGTAGGTGTTGTAGGACACTACTCAACTGAAAGCTTAGTTCCCACAGAAATCAGAACACTCAACGGTTTGAAATTTGTTATGGAAAAATATTGTAGCACAAAGTTTATATGCTTACTCTAGTTCAACTAAAGATTTTTGTTTTCTCTATCTCTTTTAGTCTTCATTCCTAAGATATATTTTTCAAACCCCAAGTCCTTCATATAAAATTGTGCTAAAAGCTAAGAATTCAAATCATGGATCACATCCTTATTGTTACCAAAGAATAATGTATCATCTACATATAGAGTGATAATAAGGAAATACACACCATCATGTTTGTCATACACAAAGAGATCTGATTTGTATCTCAGAAATCCCAATCCCAACACAAAGGAATCAAACTATTGGTACCACATTTCTGGACATTGTTTGAGACCATATAAAGGGTTTTTTTATTTACAAATTGATGATTCTTTACCTTTTTTAACATAGTACTCTAGTTGTGCCATATAGATCTCCTCCTTTAATTCATCATGTAGGAATGTTGTTTTCACATCCATTTGTTTTACCTATAAATCAACATTTGTTGCTATAGTTAATATGAGCCTAATAGATGTTAACTTAGCAACTGAGGAAAATATCTCACTAAAATCCATCCTCTCAACCTCGGAATATCATCTTACAACCAACCTTACCTTTTTCTTTTCAATGTTTCCATCTAAACCAAACTTCTTTTTGAATACCCATTTGCATCCAATGGGTTTTTTTCCATCAGGAAATGATACCAAGTCCCATGTGTCATTCTTTCTAAGTGAAACCATTTTCTCATCCATGGCCAATATCCATGACTCATCTTCCATCTCCAATTCGTCTTTCAAAGTTCTAGGCTCATCAATGTTTGGGAATAAAACAAATATACATCTTAAATTAGAGGAATTGTAATTGTACTTGTTTGGTTTCCTTTGCCAAGTTGACCTCCTTAAATTTTGAGGTGGAGTTTCTTCCTCCTCTTACAAAATCTATGAACCCTCCTCCTCATTAAGTCCAACATGGACTTCTTGTTCATTTTTATGTTCAACTTTCTTGTTCTTGGGTGGTAGTTGAACCATTGACTTATGCTTATCCTATTTTGGCCACACCATTGTGGGAGAAGGATTAACTTTCTCAAAATAGCATTCCTTCTATCCAAAAAAATTCCAGCAACAAGATCCCAAAGCTTGTACCCTTTCACAACAATGCCAGAGATGATGAAGATACATTTCACAACCTCATTATCCAACTTCAACTGCTTCTCCTTAGGCACATTAACTTATGCCTCACAACTAGAAACACAAAGATGATGAAGTGAGGTGTTCTTTTCCATCCAAACGTCCATAAGAGTCTTATCCACAGGAGATGATGTGGGAGACCTATTAATCAAGTAACATGCAATAGGAAACATGTTTTCTTATAACTTTTTCTCTAATCCTTCTCCACTAAGCATAGTCCTATCTCTCTCCATCAACATTTCAATGATCCATTTTGCAACTCCATTTTTTTGAGGGGTATATGAATTTGTCTTATATATTTCAATGTTGTTTTCCTTACAAAACTTATCAAACTTTGTAGAACAAAATTCACTTTCATTATCAATACTCAACACCTGAATCTTCTTACTAGTTTGATTTTCCAAGAGAGATTTAAACTCTTTAAATAAAATAAATCCTTAGATTTAGTTCTAATAAAATATATTGATGTCCTTGTAGAATAGTCATTAATTAATAACACATAATAAAAAGTTTTAGAAATTGAAGAAAATTTAACTGATCCAAATACATTAGAATGAATTAAGTCCAACAACCCAGAATATTTGTGAGAACTAGAATAAAATTGAACACAACTTTGTTTTCCTTATACACAGTGCTCACAAAAAATAAATTCAAGTGAACAATGATTCAATCCGTTGACAAGATCTTTGTTTTTCAAGATCCATAGGCCTTTTTCACCCATATGGCCCAATATTTGGTGCCATAGCATTTCCTTTTCTATAGGTAACTTGCTTTCTGAAGAAAGAGCTTGTTTAGGTACCTAGAAAGCATGACCATCAGAAGTAGATGTAAGTTTTGATTATGATGGTGTAGATCATATAGATATCTCCATTGCATAAATTGAAGAACTATTGCACTAAACAGTGCATGCATAAATATGGAACAAAGTTTCCATGTGAACTCCCTTAGTGAGCACCATAGCTCCTTGGAACATCTTACCCCCTTTTGTGGAGAAAACAATTGCACACCCGCATCATTAACTATGCTCATTGACAATAGGTTTCGTGCTAGATCCAAAATGTGCAAAATTCCAATGATCCCCTTTACTCTACCATTAGGGAATTTGATCAAGACTCCACAACAACCAACTATGCTAAGAGGAGAGTCATCACCATGGTATACCATCCTACCATCATAGTTCTCATACATTGAAAACCAGTGTCGATGGGAAGTGATATGGAAGGAATCTCTAGAGTCTATAAACCATGCGCTCTAGCCTACATGCGTTGCCAAAGATGAAACAAAGGAATCTCAACCATCCTCATGAGAATATTTTTTACCTCATCATTAGAATCATTTTTTTCCTTCTTGTTTCCTCCCTCCCTCTCTCTCTCTCTCTCTCTCTCTCTCTCTCTCTCTGTCTGTCTTTTAAAATTCCTGACCTAGACGTAGTTATGAAATTCTTACTTGGACTTTCAAGGAGACTTGTGTCTCCCACAAGAGTTGGATATGTGCTTTCTCTCTTCTTTCTTTTCTCCTTCAATATTCCATGAACAACCAAGGCCTCATTAGTGGATTCAAATTCCTGACCTACAAGAATGTAAATGAACATAGTTGTAATAATAAACAACACAGAAACATACAACCATTAGACAATGATTTCTCAGGGAAAATCCTTTTGGGAGAAAAACCCTACATTCTAAAGAACACTCAATGTATTATTCAACAAATAAATGATTACAATACATTACAAAATCTTTGTTCCCTCAACAAGAGTGTTCAGTAGTAGCATAAGGATTCTCGAGGAATTTGGACAACATAACAATAAGTTAAAAATCACACATTATTCTCCTCCAACCTTGGCACTCAATAAATAGGCATAATAAAACCATAAACCATTTATGGTTTTCCAATTCTAGTTGTTGGAAACAACTAGCAATTAATTGGCCAACTGTTGTTGCTTAACATTTATTGTTTCTAGTGATCTGCATCTAGTCCCTACCACTACTTAGTATTTATTCCCTACTATTTCTCTACATTTAATCCTTGATATTGCTCTACATTTATTCCTTTCTACTACTCAACAATCATTACCTACTCCACTACAAGACTATAAGGTGTATGATACACTTGACCCAACATATGCATTTCCCATAGAGGAACATCTGTCGTCATCATTTTATCCATTACATCCTATTTTGTCCCATTATCCATAACCTAGAAGCAATATCAAGACAAATACTACTACACAACTGCGGTCAACTTGACACCCAAAGAAATACCACTTCTAAAATTCCCAATGAAAATACACATTATGCAACCGCGAAATGGAAAGTAAAGAAGAAAACAATCTAAATTCAAGTGAGATGAATGCCATTTTTTGAACAAATAGCTTCTAGATCAAAAGATAGCCAACAAGGGAAAGGTATAGTAGAAAATTGGTGGTGTGCCAGGGACCAATAGATTCCCTTTTTCTTGTTTCATTGCAAAAATAGTCAATTTCTCCCAAGAAATAGGGACCCTCCTTTTCATGTCTTAATACTCTCTTGATTTGTTGTAGAGGCCAAGTCATCCTCAAGATCTTTAGTGAGACTTTTTCGAGCTTTCACTTCAAGTTTTTTCTAACTTTCAACTCATTTATTCTGGCTATATCGACGAGTTAATATTTTCCTCGCCGATACAGCCAATATCAACGAGTTAGTATTTTCTTCACTGACACTAAACAGTACCCAACACTTAGTGAAATATCGACTCAAGCCTTATGTATCGACGACCATTAAGTTTTTTTTGTTAATACACCAATATGCATCCCAACATCTCCTTCGATACACATGTTTCTGTGTATGTGAAAAATTCTACGTTATGTATCAGCGTAGATTCAATATTATCGTCGTTGATATGTTGGTATACATCCACCAATCATCCCCGATACACTGGGACTGCAACAATTTAAGGTTTTTTAATAAAGTCTTTCCTTCATGTATCGACAATGATAACATTAGCACACCAGCTAAATAATTGTTGGTGAACGTCGAAAGGCTGATAAGATGAAACGAATCCTTAAAAGAATATATTAAATTTTATTATTGATTAACAAATAAACGGTTGAGCTTCATTTATCTGGTGTTAATATTTTAATTTATGTTAATCACTTACGTGACAATCAGTTAGCTATCAAAGTAATTTTTAAATATGATTAGGTAAATGTAAAAAAGTAAACACATAAACAGATGTCTTTAGAATAGCTAGGAAGTTAATGATTGAAATCACAGCCATTTATTTTGTGTGACTACTAAGAATATTCCAACCATATTTAATCCTGTCCATAAAAAACTTATTAAGCACTAAACCCCGATTAAATCTGCCCATTATCAATAGATGTACGCCTTTCAACGTAATTATCATCATCGATACACGAGGACACCAACCACTCTCCACTTGATATTTGTGTCTCAGAGTAAGATCATCATCAATCCACCGGAAAAATTTAAGTGATGATAACCGATACGTTCTTTTCTTGCATAGATTTTTATGTCGAGTAAACAAAAAAGGGTTATAAAACCCGACAAAAGCTTAAATTTAGCTATTGGTTACCAAAGAGAAGAACTCAAAGAACATTTGATAAGGACTCCCCACGACAAAAGCACTCAATAATTATCATACTTATCTCCCATGTGTCAAGCTCAAATGACAGGTAGGCACCATTCCATCTATTCCATGTGTCCCTTCCATGCTTTCGGCTTCATTATTTCGAATATAAGATTGGCACCAGGGAGGGCGAGCCGACCCTAAGCTCATAATTTATTATATCCCTCTATGACCTCCCCAAACCGTACCGACCCCCAATTCTATACCATTACTTGGCACCTCTTCGCTTTCTTTGGCGGGCCCTAATATCTCGATAGTTGTGGCTACGAGGCTCTAACCTAACCAGCCCCCATCCACATTTGATTCGCCTCTACGCTGGCATGTGGACTTTTGTTGGATGTTCTAAACCAAGACCTGAACCACTATTGAACCTAAACATGGTTGACAACATTCATGGGACGAGACCAAATACAAACCCACGGTAACACCCTCAATCCATACTTAACCAAAACTTGACATCAAAGTTGCATCGATGTTATTAAAGTTGATGCCACCGATACAAGTCTCTCCACATCGGCAAAGTTTAATTATTGAATTTTGATATATGATGTCTATATTAACAAAGATATTTATGCCGAAAGGCATACACCTATTGATAATGGGCACAATTAATGATCTTTTAACCTTAAACCCTAATCTGATGGCTATGCATTGAAGATGCTGGCATATTCTTAGTCGTCCTCCAAAATCAATGGATCAGATTTATTGTTCATAACTTTCTTGCATTTATCAAGGCATCCGTTAACATGTTTACTTTTTAACATTTACCTAATCACATTAAAAAATTACTGTAAGGATATGTAATTGCCACGTTCCATTTATCAACCTAATGCAGCCAAACGCTTCATATTACTTCAGATGGATTACCACAAACGTTTTATATTGGAGACACGCGTTGGGGGCACGCGTTCTCAGCCGCTACCTTTCAGCGTTCTCAGCCGCGAGTTAGCAGCTGTGCTAGTTTAATATACATTGATACACATTCCCCTTTGTTGGCGACTTTCACGTGATCAACGTTGATACCCATCCCCCTTTGTCGGAAACTTTCACATTATCGACGTCGGTGAGGTCTTCACCATATTGACATTAATATTCCCTTTGACATCAAGACATAGTTAGTTGGCTCACCACTTTGGAACTTACCCAAAATTTGATTAAGCCTTCACAATGTTAGCAGAGTTATCATCTTCAAGTGATGATACACCTCCCCATATCAGTGTAGATGGTCTCTCCAATGCCGAAACAAGTATGTATCAACACCCAAATCACGAACCCTCCAATTTTTCCAAGGAGGCCTAAAAATCACCCAAGTGCAGAAATTAATGTCAGTCTTTCTCTCTCTTCACTTCATTTCCTTACAAAATAGTTAGAATCTAATATTTTCATTTGACAATTGGTATTCTCGTAAACTAATGATATACATGTTTTGCAGATTCAAGTATGTTTCCATGTAAGTGATTGTAGATTGTTAGAAAGGCCCCTATGGAAGAAGCCTCTATGAGTGGAAGCCTCCAGGAGGAAGAGGTAGACCTCCCAAGACCCATTTATGATGATACTAAATGGATTATCGATAAAGAAACCTCAATCAAATGGGGCGAGGTTTACTATATGTTCAATAATCAAAGTTTTCTCCAAGGGGCGAGAGACGTATCTAACCTCAAGGTATTCAATAATATAAGAAAATCAAAGTTGTATAAGGTGGTGGCCCACACAACAAGCTTCCCCTGTGTAGAGGCCATCTCATGGATAGTGTGACATGTGGACTTGGAGAATAGGTACATTCTTAATGCCAGGGAACGTCTAATAGCATCATTCCAAGCATCAACTATAGCTTCCTGCTACCACTTGGATAATGGGGAATTGTCATTGCATGAAAAACTTATAAAGAGGTTCCCACTTGTTGAGAACGTCTTACTAGTATGTTTCGACGATGCTATGCAGATTGTATGGGGAACCCAAAACTTCAAAATTCCTGATGGCTTGGGCACCCCACATTTTCTACATTGTTGATTTTGAGTCGAATTTCAACTGGCCTGACATTCTATCAACATCCTTAGAAGAAGCAATCAGAGATATTAAAGAAAACGTCCCCAAGAAATTTCCTAGTTTTCATATGTCTTCTTATCTTTTAGATATGATATGCACTTGCCACGAATATCCAAAGATGGGTTGGGCTTGGAAGCCAACCAAACCTCCAATCCACATTTACTGCAAGGTGCTCTGGGAGAACAAGTGCATAATAGAATATCACAAGATTTGTGGTCACTTCGTGGTTCCATTATTCCAGCTTATATTCGACGCACCCACATCATGCATGATGGCCAAAGCACACACGATAGATTGACGACTAGGATACTGGTATATTTTGGAATAGGGACATATATGAGAAACATACAAAGCCATCAATGCTCCACATTTTCATCCAAGATTCATCCCATACAAGTTGGTCCTATAAGAAATTTATTACTAGACCATGGTTCATGGACTTGGTGCATCGCTTTACAGGGACAAGAAGGCCATTTGGAGTCCTTTGGCATTATGGGTTGGGTTGTATTATTTTGAATATGTTAAAGAGGCCCATGCCAAAGTGGACACATTGAAATCCTACCACTTTGGAGAGGAAATATTCCATAGGCATGGCCTTCTAGACGTGGTCAAGAAACAATTCCTCAAACACAAGCATAGATGGGAATACACGATAGACAATTGGGTAGAAGAGGAGAATCACTGTCATGCTAGATCTTACCATGAGGTCATATTCAGGTGGAAGGGAAACCCACTGGGAAGGAACTCAAATGAAAAAATAGTCCAAGAGGCCCAAAAGGAGGCTAATGACGAAGAAACAGTGGCATCAATAGCAGCAACAGCCACAACCACAACTTCAACCTCTGAATCAACAACAACAAAAGAAGAAATAAAAGTAAAATTCATTGATGTTGCCGAGGTAGAAGAAAGCAAAAGGAGAAAAGAAGTTGAAGAGGAAGAGAAAAGAAAAAAATTAGCATCTAAGGAAGCAATTGCATCCAAGCGACAAAAAAAAAGGAAAAGGTGTAGAAGAAAAAGGAGGACGCGACCGAGTAGAAACAAACAGAAGAGAAAGTTGCATCCAGGGCAACAACTAAAGCCAAAGCAATAATAGAGGCTGAAGTAGAAACAAAAATAGAGGCTGAAACAACAACAATAATAGAACTAACAATGAATAAAATAGTCGATGAAGCAAGGACAAAAGAAACATAGGAGGAATAGAGGAAACAAGATGAATACGCACTGAACATTGATGCTTCTCACATGGATACATATATATTGAGATCATTGATTGAATCCCCGCTTACCAATGGGTGCTTCCCACTCAATGAAATTGGATTGGGACTCTTCACGCCCTCCAAGGATAGCAAGGTGGTTAATCTCAAGAAATTCCGGTTTGACAAGGCCTCCGACAGAATTGTACAACAACAAACAAAGAAAATCTCAGTCATCGGGAGAGCCCCCCTATCAATAATTATAGAAACCATAGTGATAGAATATGTCAGGAAGAATCCAATATCCATTGCATCCTCCATCATTGCGTTCACTATGGCATCTGAAAAAAATCTCTAAGACTTGGTCCATGAAAATTAAGGGAAGGATGAACAGATCAAAGAGCTGGAATAAGAAGTTAGGTGTGGGAAGAAAGATAAGGTGAGCCTCGAGGAGTTCAATATATGCACGTAAAGAGTCAGGAAAAAAATCCAAGAGATGGCTACTAACATGTACGCAAATTTCCAAGTATTATAGGAGTTGGCGACGCCAATCATAGCTCGAAACAACTTGGTACAATCTAAGAACATTGAGTTTTCCACCATTAGAGAAGGTTTGAAATATATGCAACGATGGATTGTTGAAAACTTGGATGTCCCCGTCATGATTCCTTGCATCTTAGAGTGGTAAAGAAAGATTGACGATGCCTCCCTTGAGAGATGCCAACAAGTCGTAGATAAGGATGAAAGGGAAACAAGGAATTTCATGTCCATTTCTGTACAACTTCATAATGAAGTGCATATTTTAACACATAAAGAGAATTTTCCTCTTGTTGAGGCACTTGGGAAAACCAAAACTGATGAATAGATGTTTGAAGAGATCTAGTAGAATATGAAGCACAGGAAAGAGGATGCTCATGCATGGACAAGGGTAACAACATATCTTATGGAAGAACACCTTGTCAAGCCAACAAAAATGAAAAATATGATCCAAAATTTTATGATTAACTTAGCGAGGAATATGAAAACCCTCTCATGCAAATTAGCCTTTAATGAAGCTTCCCTGGAAACATTCCTGTAACACAGGGTCATAGACATCACATGATAACATGAAGCTTGGGAAGATTATTTGAGAGACAAGGACAAATAAAAAAAAGACAAAACATCAAATTCAAATTTGTCCACAACCGACTCCTATTTTGTCTTTTTGTCAACTGTAATCAGTTTCATCTTATTGTAACACTTGTCAACATAATTTGAGAAGGGGAAGTTGAATAGACTTGTAAATACTTCTTGTAGAAACTAAGAAGACCTCATAGGAAGTTACTAAAATTACTATAAGTAAAGGAAGAGGCCCATTTTAAAGGGGCTCTTCAAGCATTGTAAATTCAAGAACTATTTTCTGAACTAATATCGAGAATCCCTTAGGGTCGTTTTTGTTAGAGGGAACTAATTTTGTTGATGGTTAGTTTGCTGTGAAATATTTCCAGTAGGATGTTATGTTGTTTACATGTGTTGTAAGCATGATGTTTTGTTCATAGACGTTTTTGGTGCAAAAAAGTTTTTTTCTTATAGTTTGATTTCTTCTCTCTTATTATTTATCCTGAGATGATGAGTAGTCTATGAATTTGATTTCATAGCTTAGATTAATCTAGTTATGTATTTGTATGTATGTGTTACCTAACCATGTTGTTTCTTAACAACTATTTGGAAGAAGTCTTCACAGGGATTCATGGCATTTCTAGTTTCTCATTGGTTACCATAGTTTCTTCTAGATAGAATAACATAGATTATATTTTATTTCAGCAAGTAGTTTGTTTGCATCTGCATTCTCCATTAAATTCCTAACCATTCAATCATCCCCCCAAACCTAGTAATGACTGCCAAGCCAGAATCTAAATGGGTCTCCTAAACCAAATGACGCATAGTCTAATTGGGACTATGTACTAAGGAGTACCCCTATCTGTTGAAGGGAATTTTTCCCTCGTCAACAAGTGGTTACATAATACTTAAACCCAAATTTTAAAGTCTCAATAATTATTCTACACTTTATACAAAGATTAAGAAAATCTTTGGAAATGAATGCAATTACCTTGAGGGAATTTCATCTAGTTGGATTCCAAACTTAATGAAGCTCCATCTCACTGTGAGAGAAAAATATGTAGGTAGAGAAGTGATAGTCATTAAGGGATCTGTAGCCATCTAAATCTTCAGTGATGTTGATGATGTTAAATTAGTGGTGTAAAGTAGGGTACACAGAAGAAATGATGCAAGGATCAAAAGGAGACAGGGATGACTTTACATATCATGTCACAATGATGTTGTTCTTATTGTTGTTATCTCCATAATCTTCCCAACCTTAGTTTATGTGTGTATTGGTATGGAGGTTAAGAAAATGAAATGAAATAACATCTTCGAAGAGAATGATCCCACTTCAAAATAAAATGATAGATGATGATTAGTATTGAGGATAAGAAAATGAAACGGAATGACACCTTCGAAAATATTGGGCCCACTTCAAAAAAAAATGATGGATGATGGAAGGCACGTCAGTTTAGGCTGAGTGAGTGGGTACTAAATTAAAATTGCTCAAAGAGATTGATGTGCTTGTTGACAAGATGTCTGAATATAATCATGTACACAATTATGTATTCCCATTTAAGACTCAGAGAAAATTATGCACCATGCAGCAAGCCAAATCATTGACTTACTGCCTTTCCATCCTGCCCATTCGATGGTGATAGTGTAATATCCAACATAAAAGATGGAAAGATAGTAAGTCCATCATTAGATTAATGCATGGTTCATACAATAAGCCTTTAAGATTGTGTAGAGCTTGACATCACCCTTCAAACCCATCACTATTTTTATTTATTACAAATTTTGAAAAATAAAAATATAATGTTATTCATAAATGATTATGAATAAAATAAATATATTTTAAATTAATAAAAATATTTTTTTAAGTACCATTTTAAAACAAATCAATTTATAATTAATAAAAATTTGAAAACAATAATCCCAAGCGAAAATTAGTAACCAAATTTAATTGGATTACAATTATTAACTTATAATGAAATTATTAAAATTAATACATAAATTCATTATACACATATCCCATCCCATAATGTAAATTAATTAACAATCTTATTTGAATGAGCACTTAGAAATTAAGAAGTTGTAAAATATAAAATAAAAAAGTCAAAATAACATTACACTCGAAATTTCTCTTTATATTCATAAAAATATAAGTATTTTCCATACAACCGTCCTTTTGAAATATAGACCTTAGACAAAACTAGGAGCTGGCATCAATACATAGCTTTATCTTTCTCTCAATACATATAAACCTTTTGGCATCATCCAAAAAATCACATATTACTAATCGGATTCAAAAGAGAGGAGAATACCCTCAACGTACTAAAGATCAGCACTAAGGCAAATATAAACCATCCACAATGAAAGCAAAAAAACAAACTATCTCTGGATCAAGATTAGTATAACTTCAAGTAATGAGTAGGCCCCTCATTACCATCCTCCCACTGAGTAAAAGCAATAATTCCTGGCATATTTGACAGCGCCTTCTTTGATAAGTTATCTACTTCCATATTCTCTTCTCTATATATGTGAGCAAAAGAGATATCCCTGAAGTGTAGAAGAGTTTCTTTGATCCTTTCTTTCCAGCTTTCTAGAGCTACCGCTTGGAGGGTTCCCCTCTTATTTAGCCATTCTATTACAATCTTAGAGTCCCCAAGCAAAATCATTTCAGAAATTGACAGTCTTATGGCCAATGTTAGAGAGGCCCAAGCCCCCAAGAGTTCAGCCCTGGTGTTTGACCCTTGCCCACAATTGTAAGTCCACATATATGATGTGTTGTTGTTTATCATTATCTTGCCTCCTGCCCCGCTAATTTCACCCCTTTGTTGTGTTGCTCCGTCAAACCATGAAATAGGTTTTCCAATTGGAAGAATTACTTGGGTAATACAAGAAGGATTGGCTTTTACCTTAATTCCATAAGTACTAGCAAATCATATAGCTTTGTAAGCTAGCTTCTGGGAAGAGGGTAAACCTACATGAAAGATAGTTAAGTTTCTTTCATTCCAAATGTACCAGCTAAGGAGAGCAGGCAGCGAAGGATAAGATGGATTTATCTTTGTCCAGTTTTCATAACAATCACTCACCAATGTACCAGTCCATCCTCTTGGTAAATTTAGAACACTTATTACCTTGTTCCAAACAACAATAGTGAATGGACAATTCACAAATAAATGCATACCTATCTCACTATAGTTTTTGCATAGGATACAAATGCTAGGACCCACCCAACCACATTTTTGGAGATTTTCCCATGTAAGGATCTTATTTTCTGCCACCAACCATCTAAATAACTTGATTTTTAATGGACAGTCCCATTTCCAGAGCTTTCTCCTCCATCCAGCTACTTTAGTCATCCAAATCTTTGTCACTACCACATTATACACATTTTTTACATTAACTGACATGTGTTGTCACCTCCTTTCCATAATAAGGAATTCGGTTGATCCTGAAGTTGAATACCTGAGAAGATTAGATTATGTTTGTACTTTTCCCATTCAATAGCCAAATCTCCCTCAAGCTCCAGAGCAGGAGCGTCCAACCAATTAGAGCATATAGCTCCCCGGGCTTGTTCAACATGAGCTTGGTATAGAAAGTAAACTTTTTTGTGGTTCAATCTCTCTAATAGCTTAGATGATAATAGAGATTCATTACCCAAACCCAATATAATGTCTCTCCCTATAACAATAGACTGCCCAGTTCCAGGATTCCAAGCAAGCCATTGGAGAGCAAGTGGTAAGGAATTTATTAAGTTTTTACATGTCCGAGATCTGAAAGTCACCTTCGTCGATGCCGATCTTAACCAAGTGTGAACCTGTTCATGAGGAAATTACTTATCTTTTGTCACTCTATTCCATATACTGGGTTTTGTCAATACTCTCCATAAGGTATTCAATGCTAGTGCCCGATAAAACATGTACAGATTTCTCAGGCCCCATCCTCTAAATAGTTTTGGATTTGAAACCAATTCCCACTTGCACAAATGAAAACTTATGCTCTTCTTATTTCCATACCAAAGAAAAGAAAAGACCATCTGCCTAATTTTATTTAAGACTAATAGTGGAATATGTGCTAAAGCCAACCAGTAAATTGGAAGACTTTCCAAGACCGCATTAACAAAAATATACCCACCTCCCAAAGATAACAGCCTATTTCACCAATGATTGATTCTATGATCAAAATTTTCTAGTAGCCAGCTCCAATCCTCCGCTTTATAGCTCTCTAGTTTTAGAAAGTACCCCAAGTAATTGAAGCCCCCCCAAAGGTATTTTGATTCAATACAATATAAAAAATTTAGTTCTTATATAGTCTCTTGTTGTATACCTGAGTACACAAAACTAGATTTTTGTATATTGATTCTCATACCTGATACCTTACAGAAGATTTTAAGAATTTTATTTATCTCAATCCATTCAGACATCTTGGCATTTGTCAAAATGATTATTTCATCCACAAAAAGCAAGTGTAAGATATTTATCAGTCTTGAAACTTTAATCCTGGTTAGACAACCTTCCACTTGTCCCTTTTTTAGCATGATGCTAAGACCTTCCATGACAAGAATGAATAAGAAGGGAGAAAAAGGAGAGCCCTGGCGTAGCCCATGCTCGCTCTGGAAGAATTTTGTCGCCTCCCCATTGATCAAAACAACAAATGTAGTAGATGTTATGCAACCCATAACCCAATTTTTGTTGACCACCCCAAAACCACAATGGAGAAGGATAAGACACAGAAAGTGCCAATTGATACAGTCATATGCCTTTTTGAGGTCCAACTTCAGAATAATAGCTTGCAGATTTTTTGTCTTTATGTTGTGCAAGCACTCCTATGCCGTGCCAATTGCGTCTAGTATCTTTCTGCCTTTTAGGAATCCTAATTTTTCTTTTGATAACACACAAGAAAGGATAAGGTGGATCCTCCTTGCAATTATCTTTGATATAATCTTATAGCATAAATCACAGAGAGTTAATGGACGGAAATATGAAAATGGACTGGGACGGTTTACTTTAGGTATTAAAGCAATGAATGTTGAATTTAGCTGCTTTATTACTTCACCTTTAGTTCTCGAGTCCTCCACAACCTCCAATAAATCTTTCCCAACTACATCAAAATAATGTATATAAAATTTAACAGTCTAGTCGTTAGGCCCTGGACTCTTATCCTTTGTAAATCCCTTTAAAACTTCTAGTATTTCCTCCTTTGTGCATGGTTTTTCTAGAGCCAATACCTCCTCCTCCTTTACCATTCTAGGGAAGAGCCTAACAATATCAGTCTGATCACCTAGAAGATTGGTGTCCGAAGCCTGATAGAAAGTTTTAAAATGGTTGATAGCAACTTTTTTTATATCTTCTTTATGCTTATTGGTCCTACTCGCATCATCCTCGATGTCCCAAATATGATTTTTATTCCTTCGAAAAATGGCGAAGCTATGGAATAACTTCATGTTTTTATCTCCACTGGTAATCCAAATTGCCCTACTTTTTGTCTCCATCTCTCCTCCTCCTCCAGTAGCTTATTTTTGCGAACTTCCTCCAGAACTCTCACTTTGATCTCATAGTCCTCGCACTGCAAAACCTATGCCTTCGATCGAAAGAGATCATCTAATCCACCCTCAATTTTGACCATTTCATCACGTTCCCTGGTCCGTTTTTCTTTTGACTAGATCTTTGGCCATTCTTTCAAACATGCTAACTTCCCGACCAATCTTCTTTGAGCTCCCTCTTGTATATGTAGGATAGTGTCATTCCAAACTTCTCTCACCAGTGAATCAAAAGAACCCTCTTGTGGGTTTAATTTAAATGGATAGGCAACCTCAGAAATTTCTTCACCCAACTGTAGAAAAATAGGTGCGTGATCTAAAATATATGGGTATTTGACCCATGCACAGAATCTACTTGATGAAGCGAGCACGCTTTCCGCCACGCAGAACCTGTCTAATCGCTTTGAGATCCCTTTGGGCCTAGGCCTCTGATTCCTCTAGGTCGGCACTACCGCAGCTGGAGCCACATCCACCAGTTTATTTTTTGAAAATAACTGTTTGAAATAAATTGCCAGAGAATCTGCCAGGGATGACTCCCCCCAAATATCCTTAGAACTAGTCGTTAAGTTCAGATCACCTGCTAGAATAAAGTCTTCAACAACTAGAAGACCCACTCTATCAATTTTATTCCAAAAAATTTTGTGATCATGGCAAGGACCATAAGTATTCAAGAGTGCCACCTTTCTTCTTGTCTGTAAACTTGTACCTGTCAGAAAAATCCTGCCAAAACTTAGGACCAGGACTAACTCAAAGTAGGTAGGGTCCCATGAAACAAGGATCCCACCCGACTTTCCAATAGAACTTACAGTGCAAATCATCCACTCAGGCCTAAGTAAATACATGAAGTTTCTTGCTTTTACCGCATCCACCAATGTTTCTTGTAAGAAAATTACAGAAGGACGTGTTTTCTCGAAAAGTCTTCTCATGGAGTCAAGTTTTAGGGGTCCTCCTACCCCTCTGATATTGAGGGATAGAAGGATCATGACTTAGCCTATGCAAGGGATTTCATGCCTCTAAGCACCCCTTGATCTAGAATAGTAGATTGGATAGCTGAAGAAGATCCTTCAGTTCTTTCCTTTTTACAGGCATTTTGCATTTTAATAGGAGATAGTTCCAATCCTAGGCCCCGAGACCAAGTCGGTTCCTTCCTAGGATCAGTGCCCACCCTCGTGGAATCAGAAGAGACTCCCTTAATGTTGGAATGAGAAACTAAGGCCTTCCCTAGGTATGTCAGAATAGGGATGGAACCATAAAGTTTAGAGGAGGCAGGAACTAGGGAGGAAAGCATAAGTTCTAGGGTATGATCACTTATGGCTAACTCAACACAACACAGAACATGATTAGTTCCCTCCTCTTCGAGGGGAGAAAGAAAAACATGAGAGCTCAGGGTGGGAGTAGTAACAGCGTCCGACGGAGTCACTGGCCTTTTAGTAGGACTGACAGAATGTGGAATGACGGTGTCGAAAACTGATGACCCACCACATTTTTCCTGGAGACCCGAGTACAGATGGACTAGATTTTCTAAAGTGTCTATCTCCCAAGCAAAAATTGAATCATATAACAGGGGACAAAATAATTTAAGCTTACCAATGTAAGAAGAATCCACTGGGTCGGGACTTTCTTCAGGACTCAAACTTGAGAAAACTCCCAAGTCTGGTGAATCCCTCTATGACAAATAGTTGTCAACCAAATCCTCTGAGAAGTCCTCCTCTGTGGAAATACCAACAAACTATGAGTAATCCTTGCGTAAATGTTCGGTCCTTCGACAAATCGAACAGTGAAATGACAAATCCAAGTAATCCAACTGTTGGGAGGAATGGTGACCCCACCACTCAATGTCCAAGGATTCCATCAATCCTGCATGAATATCAATTTCTACTAGAACCTTAGCCATCCGCTTATCATATGCGGTAAAAGCCCATTTATCCACCCATAGAAATCGACCTAAAGAATTTCCAATTAACTCAAGTGCCTTTGGGTTTCATAGCTGAAGAGGGAGTCCTAAAAGGAGAACCCATACATGGTGAAAAATGAAGTACTCTGAATCCAGGTTGAAGTTGATGCCCCATCTCTTCAGCATCATGCTTCCACCTCCATAACCCCAAAACTTGTCGAGAATATAGGCTGAGTCCTCTGGACTCTTAAATAAGAAGCTGAGCCAACCTCTAGGTAGGATTAGTATCTCCAGGGAGTAGCTCAATACAGGCTCCTAAGTATCGTGCAACCACTCCTCCAACTTTTGGGTGCACCTCTCCTTATAGGCTAACCTTCCAACAAGAGCGCAAAGAGCTAGGTTACGAGCTTCTTCTAGGCCTACATCCATACCCATTACTAGTCGATGTATTTTCTGCTTTGGCTTCCACACCCATTGTGGTCACCTGTAAGCTCCCCGCTTATGACTGGTAGAAGCCCCCAAACAGTCGGGAAGTTCACCCTTCTTTGGAAAAGCACCTGATGTTTCCTTTTCAACCATTCTCCACTATGAAGTTTCACCCACGGGGCCTTTCTATTTCTTTGAACCAGCTAAAGTTTGAGAAACCAACTACGCTTCTTTACCAGTATAATGACATAAATGAGAGTTTGAGCGAAACCCGTAGCTGGGGAATTTATGAGACAGTTATTAGTCATCCTCTGGTAATAATTGTTGCAGAGCTCATTCAACGATGCCAATAACTCCTGTCGATCCCAAGGTTCCACTTCCTTCCCTCTCAGTGGAGCTATGACCTCACAATCCATTTGGAAGGTTCCCAAACTGGCCTAAAAATTTCCAACTCAAGTCAGGTCTAGTGAGGTAGTTAAGAGCCTTGCCTCTTCAGGAGGGTGATAACCGAGAGGCCAAATAAAACATTAATATGGATAAGACGTGAAGCCCTTCATAATTAAATAACCATCCTACCGGGCCACCTGCTCCAAATAATTAAGTTCAGCTTCAATTGACAAATCTCAGATCTAAACTAGAGGAAGCCATACCAAGAGGCTCCCTAACCAAACTAAAGGAAGTTCTACCAAGACACCAGTAGGGAATCCCAAACTGTGACTAAACCACCCATAAAAAGAATCTGTAGACTATACCTAGGTTCGCCAAAGGGCATATCGCGGGCAAAACTGCCAATAAAGAGACACTGTAGACTATACCTAGATCTGCCATTAAACCTACACCCTACCTAAAACCTGAATGTATCAAATTTATATATCGTAAACACACATTTACACTTGTTCTTTGTAAAATTAGGAAATAAAATAAATGGAACGCTTAAAGAACGAGAATATAGAAGAGCTTTAAGCTTGCCCATTTTCATGAGAACTCTTCATTTATTTATTAAACATGTTTATTAACAATGTTTATGAGTTGTAATAATTTTTTTCGTGTAGTTTAAACATTTTATGTTTTGGATTTTTTTTTTTCAAATATTTCTAATCATTCTCAATTTCAAGCAAAATTAGTTGGAAAAACTACCTAGAAAAAATGTCATTTTAAAAAAAAATATTTATTAATATAATGATCAAATAGTTATTTTTCTTAATTTTTAAGATAATTTTCAAGAAAAATAATATATTTGTAAGTAATTGGCATAAATTTATTTTAAGTCTCATTCATCAAAAATAAAAAAGTGTAATATCATTTAAAATATATTTAATTAAAATGAAAAGAAAAATAACAATATTCTTATGTAACTATCATATTCATACTTTTTAGTAAATGTGAATGTCTCACTATTTTCATATAACAATTTTTGTACATATTAGTCTTAGTTTTTTATATTATCTTTTTATATAACAATTTTTGTACATATTAGTCTTAGTTTTTTATATTAGGTGTATAAATCAAATTTCTATTTCATATATAAAGATATTTATATTTAACATATAATATTACTATTATTTATTTTATTATTTGTTAATATTTTTTTAAGTCCATATGTATATGACAATATTTTTATCATATTGGGATGTAAAGTAGCTTAATGTGCTACACTTCAATGTGCATCTATATCATATTGGGTTTAAGAACACCTCACCACGTTAGTGCAATAAAGACAAAGGGAAAAAATTGTTTTGAAGATAATTTTCCAAGGAAAACCTTACGAGGATCCCAGTAGATGCTTCTCCACAATTGTGGATGAATCCCTAGTAAATTCATTGACCTAGTCTAGTGTACCTAATCCAACGAGATTCTAAGTGAACACCTACTTGCATGGAGAAAGTTAAATTCCCAACAATGTTGATGACAACTAGTTGAGCTAACCCTTTGGACTACATTAAATACACAATATATCTGTGTAACTGGTAATTCTTGTACCCTATAAATAGTGGGAAAATTCATAATTTCAATAGCTATAACCATACCATTTCCAAAAACAGCAAGAAAACTACTATTAAGCCATTCTACCTAATTTCCAAA
The DNA here is from genome assembly GCA_009831015.1 of Picea engelmannii. Classification (NCBI taxonomy): domain Eukaryota; kingdom Viridiplantae; phylum Streptophyta; class Pinopsida; order Pinales; family Pinaceae; genus Picea; species Picea engelmannii. The sequence continues at coordinate 259,476 of ML788530.1, read as the reverse complement.
GAATGAAGAAAAGATACAATATCATTGGGGTCAAATATTCAAAATGGATAGTCATCTTATAAGAGTTCAATTTGGAGTTTGCTACTTCGAAATCTAAGAAGTCTTTATCTTTCACAAAGTTGATGTCTAAGATTCCCAAATACATTAAGGAATATATGGTCAACACATCATTATTGGATGAATATTTATTCCTCATTGACACTTTTGATTCCTAGTATGGAGATTTCTTGATATATATTTTCAAACCTAGCGGTTTAACCCTCAATTATTTGAAAATGTCGATGTATTTGTCATAGTGATAAAAGTTATCTCATCATTGACAACAATCTGTATCATCATGGTGTAGACTTAGTATTGTTTTGATTCTTAGTCCATGACAAAGTTGATAAGGTATTGAATGGTTACCATGCCATAGCATGTGGTGGTCATCTTTCTGGAATAGCCACAACCCATAAAATTGTATGCACGCGATAATTCTAGTCATCCATCTTTAAAGATTGCATTCATGTAGTCCATAAGTGTCATCCTTGCCAATTTTTTACTTGGAAGATGTGTGTTCATACTACTCTATTACATCATATGGTTATCATTGTCCCCTTTACAAAGTGGTGGGTAGGTTTTATGACATGTAATCCTTCTTTGGCTAATGGGAACAATTACATCATTGTGGCCATTGACTACTTTACTAAGCGGGCTAAAACTATCCCTACTTCTTCCAATAAAGGTACCACAATGACCTTTTTCATATTCAACCATATTATTGTTAGGTTTGGTGTGACCAAAGCAATATTTACTGATTACAGATCACATTTTCAAAATAAGATGATCACTGAATTGGCAACCAAGTTGGGTTTTTGGATGAAAATTTGATTCCTTACTATCCTTAACATAATGATAAAGTCAAATACATCAATAAATTTTTGAAGACCATGATGCAAAGGATGGTGGGTATACATAAGACTAATTGGCATCTAATTATTTTTTTGGCATTATGGGCCTACCAAACCTTAGTTAAAACTACCATTGGTTTTACACAATTTCAACTTGTTCATGGAGTCGAGGTAGATCAACTGATTGAATGAAAAATACCTTAATTGAAAATAACCATATAATTCTTGATTAATACCTATGCAGAGGAAGAATGTCTCATTTATTTGGATCTTCTTGATGAGCATTTTCGAGAAGATATTTTTTCTGATGAGGCTCATAAGAAGTATGACAAAAATGTTCATCTTTATGTCTTTGTTGAAGGAGATTTGGTTTTGGTTTATGACCAAGATCATGAAAAGTTAGGGGCTAGGAAATTTGAATCTCTTTGGCATGGTCGTTAATGAGTCATGTATTGCAAAAGAGACCTATGATTTAGTTGGCCATGAATGAAATCCTTTACTTGATCCTTGCAATGGGCTCTATCTGAAAAATCACTATGAATGAGAAGCAATGTTGCATGGTGCTTTTGTAGCATGTTGTAATTTTAAAGTTTTCTACTTTATATTTTTATTTCTGCATTTTTTTTTTCAATTCACATGTTGATCATTCTTGGTACTTGATTTGCAAATGTATACATCCATCCCTATTTATGTAGCTTTTGCAGATGACGCCAATTGTAGTAGCTAGAACATTGTTTTGACTACATGGGTGATTTTTTCTTCCACAGACAAGCTAGTGAGTTTAAGGAGCACATACCTCAATGTTTCGACCAACTGCATTGCAGAGTATAGTGCATTTATCAAAATTCTTTCCAAAGATATTACTCTATCCATCTAATGGTTATTTTTTTATTTGGATTCACAGCTAATGGTGTAAGAGTTGAATAATGTCTATCATGTGAGAAATCCTATGATTCTTTGAAAGTATTTGTGGGTGCAACTTATTGAGAAACAATTCGAGTTTATTACTTATGATGGTATTCTTAGAAGTTTAAACACATTGGTTGATTCATTAGCTAAATAAGTGTTGGATTGACACTTGTTGCATTAAAACAAACATCAATACAATAATGCACATACAATAATCATGGCAGATCAATAACAATCATCTAACTCATAAGAGGAATTGAACCATATTTATTGATAGATAAAAAGATGAAATATTATGTCCAAAAATATGTAGTGCATAAAATCAAACTCCATGGCCCATAATGATATAGTTCAAAGTATATCAATTCTATACAATCCATAGAGGCAATACAGGAGAAAATATAAACTAATAATCTTGAGGTGCATGTGTCTCATGGTAGCACACTATAGCATTGACTACACGTGTCAACAATTAGGAAAAGGGACGTGGTACTCCCACCATGTGGCATTGTAACCTCGAGGGAACATCATCTACCCTCACCATGGGCACACCCATCATGAGCCCCTCTAGGTTCCTCTCCACCTCGTGGAGATTTTATGTATCATCCTCATCCCCCTCCTCTTCATTTTGCTATTGCTCCTCCCTATATTTGCAGTAGTTGGGCCCATCCCACCTAGACAGACTTGGCCCACATTGGTGTCATACATTATTATTGTCAGTATAATTGCATAATAAAAAACATATAATATGTTTAAAATCCCCCCAAAAAATATGATTTAAAAAATAAATTTTTTTTTTCTTTCCTACTTATGTCTCCCCACTGTGCTCTGGGAGGAAGTATGAGCTATATATCATGTTGGAATTATATGTCAGCATAGGGATAATATTCAATCATGACAATATGTTCATCCCACCAATCAAAAAATTCCTAGTTGAATGTACTCATGGGAAAGCTACCCCTAAGGCGAGACATGCAATCTACCCACCTCTACATATTGGGATCAGATGGACCAATAAACAGAGTAGTTACATGAGGGCGCATACCTAGTACTATTTCTAGAAAGAGAGAATAGAGGATTGGTCCACCTCTACATATTGGGCTCATATGGCCTAGTAAATGGAGTAGATACATGAGGGTGCATACTTAGTAATCTCTCTAGGAAGAGAGAATAGAGGATTGATCCATAGCCAAGTTTCTTATGTTTCTATGTCCTACACCTACTCAATTGATTCCTCATGTTGACTACCAATCCTATGCATTATTCATAAATGGTGGGCCACAGGAACTCTAGAGCATAGTGAATGTGGGTACATGATGCTAAGTGAGGTGTTGTGGAACCTGTTACCTAAGTGATAGTGGATAGTATGGTTTGAAAGGATAATTGCTAGAGACATTCTCTATTTTTAGTTGATTGTTTCTCTTTCTTGACCTTGGTAGGCAATGAGTAGCTAAGTAATAATCAATGGTCCTTGAAGCTCCACCCTTGCCACCTCCTTTCAGGACTACTGACTCACCACATCGAGATAATATTGCCAGGAAATAGATGTCTTGTAAATCTAAGTGGTGAATCTCATGACCCACTTTGAAGTATTGTTGATCTGGGTCCCATAAACCTACAATCTTCCACAATAGCATGCTTTGAATTTGCATATTTTGAATCTGAAATAATTTTAGGAGCCCACATCCTCTGAGTGCATCAAAGTTGACTTGGTCATGCAATGCAACCACATCAGCCACCTCATGTGATTTTTCCTTCCACATGATCATGATGATTCACTCTCCAAACATACAAGGAAAAAATGTGTATCAATACCTAGTCACTTTTTATGAGAATTTTCTTCAATTTTACCTACTTTAGTGTTGGGCCACAACTATTATTATGGAGAAAGATGGTTTTTCACAGGTTTATTGTGGAACATTTGTAGCCAAGGCCATTTTGTTGTGTCTGTTAGGTGTCAAAACTGCGGCCACACACTTGTGGACCAAATGGGGTTCGACACCCCTCCATTTCTCAATCAAATGCAAAATGGAAAGGATTGAAATAAAGAACTTGATTTGGGGGCATACCTAATCCATATGAAACACAAATATTCTGATAGAATATTCCAATATATTCACTATAAGTTTTAAGGTAAAAATAATTTTTCCACTAGAGGTAAATTTCAACAAAGTAAAATGATAAAAAATGAGTTCAATTTCACATGTATAGACATTTTTTTTACCCTTTTTGGATCTTGGACCATCGTTTATTTACCTTTGTTGAAGCCAAGCCAATTGTGACTTTTAGTTTATGCTTTGAAATTGTTACATGGGATTTATATTGGATTTATTAACTTTTGGACTAATATTGTTGGTCATTTATACAAGACTTTGGAACATCTTTTTGGTACTTTCATGTGGTCATCTTTGATGAACTTGAAGGTGAAATTTTCAATTTGGCACATAGTGATAGGTTTCTCACTTGCATTTTAATATTGTATTATTAACTTGAACGTGTGCCAACATTATTCCTTAGGTTTGATCCTGTCAAGTTGCTACATTTCCCTATCTTATATGTTGCAAGTCATAACTTGTTTGTAGTTCCTACCCTCCATAGTCTACTCCAATTAGCACTCCTTTTTCCATTTGGCACCCATGCTAAGTTTTTCTTTGTAGGCCATAGAACTCATATTTATCCCCACCATGACTTAATATTTGGGACCTCATGCTTCTAATCTTATCTTTTTTTGACCATGTCTTGAAGGGTTCTTGTTATTCTTTTGTCACTTTATAGTTGTACTTGCTTATTGTTGCTTGCGTCTTTGTTCCTATTGCGAAAATGTTATTCATTTTATTATGCTTATTTCCATTGCAGTCAACTTTTGAACTTTTTCAGTTGCATCTATTGCCTTTATTTTTCGACTTGAATCCTTAGATAAAACACATTTTATGAGTGGAAACAACTTACCCAACACATTTTTTCATTTGATTTGCATAGGTCTATTACATGCACTTGTACTGTAGTCACATGCCATTAATCCACTCATTTTATCCACTATATTTTAGCATAATATTATCTCTTTTTAACACTTTCCAAAACATGAAAAAAGACAAAAATAACAAAAAACATACAAAGAAAAGGGGGAAAAGAATTTTGATATGTATTGATTTAGTTAGAGTGGAAGCCATTAGTATTTACCACCACTGAAGATGGTACCTATTTGTGTTAGTGTCTTATAATTGGGGTCTATTATTTCCTTAAGAGTTGTACCATGATTTTTAGTTTTTACTCTTCCAATTGGTTATTATTATAGTCATTATGGAGGCTTCTTCAATTCCTATAGCATTGTTTCTTTACATAATTAGTCCTATTAGCATTAGTTTCTTACCAAATCCTGATTGTATCGTGCCATATGTTCAAGGTAACTTTGAACTTGATTCAACCACTGTGAAAATATTTTGATTAGTCATGTTGGCCTTCTTTCTGTCAATATGTACGTGGTGGTTTCTGTATTAAAACATTATAGGTTCTTGTTTCATGTTGATTTATGGGGGATTCCCTAATTCCCTCCTTTCAATGTATCTCTTCATATTGATGCCAAATAATTATTTAGGATGCAGGTATAGAAACCTTGAAAGTACCTTGGAACTTGGAAACATTATCGGTAGGTTTCCTTGTGATTGATAATGGGTGAGTGAAGGAAGTTGGTGGTTGAAAAAGTGGCAAGGCGGTCAACAGGAATGCGCACTCGCAAGAATGCGTGCATGTTTCTAGGAATGTGCACATGTTCCTAATGTGATAGGTTCGGCAAACCCCAAACCTCCACTCAAAATGCCACATAGGCATGTTCCCAAGAATGTGTGCGCATTCTCAAGAATGTGTGTGTGTTCCTGAGAAACATGAGCACAAGAATGTGTGCACATTCCTAAAAAAAATTGAAATAAAAATAATGCGTGTGCATTCCTAA
>ML788530.1:159164-175858 GCA_009831015.1 Picea engelmannii | reverse complement strand
CATCAAGGGAATCATATCAATCAATTACTTGACATCAACCAATGACATCAATCAAACCAAACCATTTACATCAATGACATATGATCCAACAATCTCCCAAGTAATCAAACCATTGGCATCAATGACAACATGATCCAATAGCCGTGCCTTGTATTTCCAAGCCATTCCATGCCTTCCCATGCCATGCTATTGTATGCCTTCCCTTTCCATGCCATGACGTGCCTCGATTTTCCATGCCTTTCCTTGCCATGCCATGCATTTCCATGGCATGCCTTTTCTTTCCTTGAATTTCCATGGCATGCCTTTCCAATCCATGCCATGCCATGTCTTTCCTTGTCTTTCCATGACATGCCTTGCCAATCCATGCCATGACTTGCCAAGCCATGCCATGGCATGCCTTGTCTTACCATGCCATGCCATGCCTTTCCTTACCATGCCATGCCATACCTTTCCTTGTCTTTCCATGAAATTCCATGCCATGCCATGGAAATCCTTTCCTTTCTTTGTCATGACATGCCTTGCTAAGCCATGCCATGGCATGCAATTTCCATGCCATTTCATGACATGCCATGCCATTTCCATGCCCTTTTCATGCCATTCCTTTCCAAGCCAATAAATGATATTAACTAAGTTCAAACAAGTCAATGGGAAGTCCCAAACACCACAAATAAACAAGGAAACTATAGTTGTTATAAAATTTGTGATTAAGATGTTTAACTTCAACAATATGACAAGTTACAACAAGACAAATATAACAACCCTTAAAACAAGTAATCATGCAATGAAAGGGGGCTGAAAATGCAAGCCTAAACTAGGGTTTAGATAAAAAAAATGATTGTTGAAATGGAATATGGCACATAACAACCCTAAAATATTCAAGACATCAAGCCCTAAAGGGCTGGAAATTATGACATAAATGTAATAAAACATGTCAAGTTGTATTCTAAGGGTGAAAGATGAAAATTAGACCCTAGATGTCAAGCTAACAAGGATGGAAATTGAGGGTAAGACCTAATATAACCACGAAATTGAGGGTTTCAAGACAAGCTTAATTGAATAAGAAGACAAGATAACATGCAGTATAACCACTTTGATAAAACATTTATTTAATACATTCAAGAAATAACCATCAATGATTTAGAAAAAGAACTTACTAGGTAAATAATTGATCATCCATGAATTCCTAACCATAAAATCATCCACAAAACTTGAAACACAAATCTAATGTATCTTCAATAGTTTTGAAACACAGATTATCATAATTAATACAATTTACATAGAAAGGGATGTCACTAAATAGGTTTGTGTTCCATCCTTATGGTGTTGTATCATTATACTATTGATCCATAATGCATTTCCTTTGTATGCCTTGCCATGCCATGCCTTCCATTGCCATGCCTTGCATTTCCATGCCTTTCCATGCCATGCACTATCTTGCTTTTTCATGCCATGGCATGCCATTCCTTTCCTTTCCTTGCCTTTCCATGTTATTCCATGCCATTCCTTGTCTTTTCATTCCATGCCATGCCATGCATTTCCTTTACATGCCTCTCCATTCCATGCCTTGCATTTGCTTTCCTTTCCATGCCATGCATTACCATGCCTTTCCATGCCATTCCTTGCCTTCCCATGACATACCTTGCCTTTCTATCCCATGCCTTGCCTTGCCTTCACTTGCCTTGCATTGCCTTCCCATGCCATGCCTTGCCTTTCATTCACTTGCCTTGCTATGCCATGCCTTTCGTTTCCAAGGAAAGACAAGGCAAGGAAAGGCAACGCATGGCATGGCAAGGCATGGTATAGAAAGGCATGGAAAGGAATGACATGGAAAGGCAAGGCATGGCTTGGCAAGGCAAGGCATGACATTGAACTTCAAGGCCTTATTGATCCATGCCATGCCATTCCATACCATGCCATGCCTTGCCTTGTCATGCCATGCCATGTAATTCCATGCCTTGCCTTATCATGCCATTCCATGCCATTCCATGCCATGCATTTCCTTGCCTTTCCAAGCCATGCCATGCCATGCCTTTCCATGCAATGTCATGCCATGTCATGCCTTTCCTTTCCATGCCATGCCTTTCCTTTCCTTCACTTGCCTTGCCTTGGATTTCCATGCCATGATTTACCTTGCCATACCATGTCATGCCATGCCATGCCTTGCCTTTCTATGGCATGGAAAGGAAAGGCAAGACAAGGCATGACAAGGCAAGGCAAGGCACGACATGGCATGGCAAGGAAAGTCAAGGCAAAGCATGGAATGGAAAGGAAAGGAATGGATTTGCAAGCCAAGGCATGGCATGGAATTTCAAGGTCTTATTGATCCATGACATGCCATGCCATTCCATGCCATGCCTTGCCTTGTCATGCCATGCCATTCCATGCAATGCATTGCATTGCCTTACCATGCCATTCCATGCCATTCCTTACCTTTCCTTTCCATGCCATTCCATGCCTTGCCTTTCCTTGCCTTTCCATGTCATGCTTTTCCATGCCTTGCCTTTCCATTCCATGCCTTTCCATTCCATGCCAAGAAAAGGAAAGGAAAGGCATGGCATGGAAAGGCAAGGAATGGCATGGCAAGGCAAGACATGGCTTAGCAAGGAAAGGCATGGTATGGCACTTCAGGTCCTTATTGATCCATGCATTGACTTGTCTTTCCATGCCATGCCTTACCTTTCCTTTCCATTCCATTCCAAGGCATGGATTTCCTTTTGATTCCATGCCATGCCATGCCTTACCTTGCCATTCCATGCCTTTCCTTTCCATTCCATGCCTTGCCTTGCCTTTCCTTTCCATGCCATGTCTCGACACACCATGCCATGCCTTGCATTTCCATTCCATCCCTTGCCTCACCATGTCATGCTTTGCATTGCATTGCCTTGCCTTGCATTCATGTATCATATTTTTTTTCTCACCTAAACAAAATAATTCTTTTACTAAATGAACAAGTTTTATACGTAAAAATTACAATCAGAGTATTCATTAAGCATGTAATTATACAACTTGTTATCCCATCTATCTTAGATAAAAATAACTGCATGATAATTTCAATGTCATAACATAAGCTCTCTTTATTCATATATTTAAGGTATCTTCATAGTTGTGAAACATGGATTATCATAATTAATAGGATTTACCTAGACTTGGACATAGACCTTGCCTTTTCTTGCCATGTCTAGCTTTGCTTAGCCTTGTCATGTCTTTCCTTGGCTTGGATTTCCTTGTTTGATTTGCCTTGCCTTTCTTTTCCTTTCTTGAATTTCCTTTCCTTTCCTTACATTTCCATACCAACATGTCCTTGAATGGCTTGAGGAGAAAAGTTACAACTCACGATAAAACTCAAACCAAGACTCGGATGGATGAACCATCAGTTGCATTGGATACGAAGAATCGAGTTTCAACTAGAGGTGATCTAGGTGGATATCGGTGGCCACCCACCTTTTCCAACCGAATCAAAACAATTTTCTCACAATTTTGGTAATTTACTATTTTTAGCAGTTTTTCAGGTCTTGAACTTCCGGAGCCGTTTTGAGGCCCTAAACAACGTGTTTTTGGAAAACGGGGAGTAACATGGAACAAAATTTATTTTTTCTCACACAAAAGTTGTAGTCCTCGGATAGATATTTCTAACGGAGTATAGAGTGCCCCAAACGAAGATCGTATGCAAAAGTTACGCCCCTGGGAAGTTGACGTATCAACTACCCCCATTGGGGCCCGCAAACCTTTTGGCTTTTCATCCTCTGGGGTTAGGGTTTTGGATTTTTCTTATGTTAAAAAGGACCTTAGAGCCTCATTGTAAAAAATCATCTTCTTGTGAATGCGAGTCGCTGTCACATCTCTTCTCAGAGATAAGTTGTCACCATTCTAGTGAGTCTTTCACTCTGTATTTTACAATCTTTGTACATTTTTCTCATTAATGGAAAATTGCATATTACTGTATCTCTTTGTTTATGGTTGCATCTCTGATACATTTATGTTATATTTTTTGATATCCGATATATCTTTGTATGTTTCTTTATTATATCTCCACTCTCATTTCATGCCGAAAATAATCCGGATCAGTGGTACCAGAGCAGGCTACTCTTGATAATTTTCAGTGCATGTCCCCGACGAGGTCTGAGTATAGCAATTTGGGTCTCGAGATTGTCTCTCTTGAGATCAATCACTTTCTCACACCCAAGAAACCCTCAATGGCGGAAGAAAAGAAAATGACAGAGCAAAAGATTCTATTAATTTGTTTCTTGAGCAATCTCTCACACAACAGAGGGATGAAATGATGGAGAATTTTTCCCACATCCTTCAATGCCTTCCGATAGAAACATGTGCATATTCATCAAACAACCACTTTGGAATCACCTCTCCTTTCAAGGTACATTTTAATTTTGATATTCCCGTATTTGAAGGTCAGATAAATGCAGATGCCCTAGACAAATGGTTAAATCTGTTAGAAGGTTATTTCTCTGCTCATAATTTTTCTGATAGGGAAAATATCACCTTCGCACTCCTTAAAGCTCTCCCCCATGTCAAACATTGGTGGGAAACTTACTGGGAGAAAAGTTCCATAGTGGAGTCTGGAATATATGGGGCCGAGCCCACTTGGTATTTTTTGTGGATGCAGTAAAGGAATGGTATTACCCTGTTGGCAACTATGAGGACTAGTACATGAGATGGACCACACTGCGGCAAGCGAGGGGCCAAGCAGTTCCAGATTTCACTAATACCTTCCATACCTTGCGCACCAAGATGGGTATCAAGGAATCTGAATGATATTTGGTTCTAAAATACCGCGGGGCTCTACACAGATACATCCAAACTGAAATGGATTTTTTGGACATCTCATCACTCGGTTCTAGTTATCGATATGCTGTTAAAATTGAGCAGAAGTTTAAGCACTAGAACAAACGGGAGTTTGGATATTCAAATCCGCAACAACCAAAGTATGAGAAAGACGACCCTAACAAACAACTTCCTGAAAACCAGTCTAAGCCATAGGAAAAGAAGGGTCACGGTAAGACTATGGACACTGGAAAATGGTGTGATTTCCACAAAAGCCCCTGACACAACACCGATGAATGTCACTCAAAATAGTTATTGTTGGCTGAGATCAAAGACAAGGAGTCGAACCCTGATTCATAATCTGATTCTAAAAATACCGGTAAAATACAGATCATCGACACAGACCCTACTGCTGTTGTCACGACTGCAACAATTCAACTAGAAGAACCAACAAATTCTGAAGAGGGGGAGCACCTTTTTCATTCACAGATGTGGGTGAAGGGGACCCCAATGCATTTTATTGTTGATAGTGGAAGCCAGAAGAACCTCATCGTAGTAGAGGTCGTCAAACAATTGGGATTGTCGACAACACCACACCCACAACCATACAACATCGGGTGGCTTTTCCAAGGACAAGATCTCCGTGTCAGCCAACAGTGTCAATTGTCATACAACATCCAACCCTTCAAGGACGAGGTATTATGTGATATTTCCCCATTGGATGTCTGTGATGTTTTTTTGGGCTAGCCATATATGTGGAAGTGCCATGCTATTTATGAGTCTCGACCCTGTAGTGTCATTGTTACTTTGGGGGGTCATCTCTACAGAATACCAGAGGTAATTCCGACTATTGTCCCACCTAAAAAGTGTTGCAAGGTAGTATCTCATACTACAAAATTTAGCTTTTTGACAATCTATTCAAAAGGCGAATAGAAGGAAATTGCAACCACTACAACCTTGGCCTAAGCACCTTCTATCCAACAGAAGCAGGTCGACAAGGTTGCAATAAAGCACAAAGATTCCTTCTGCACACAGTCATCTCATGTAGCCAAAATGGTTAAAAAGGTCCAACCCTTCTAGCCACAGGTTCATGACAACCTTCAACAAACCAAGTAGCGTGATGTCTCCAACAAGGCAAGCAACTCACCAAGATTCAGATTCAGCAATTACTTTCCCCTCTCCCCGGGAACTCAACACAATGGAGACGATTGATTCCTAAGGAGGGAGGATTGATCCAGGTGGATATTGGTGTCCACCCACCTTTTCCAACTGGCTCAAAACAATTTTTTGGCAATTTTGGTAATTTACTATGTTTAGCAATTTTTTGGGTCTTGAACTTCCAAAGTCGTTTTGAGGCCCTAAATGATGTTTTTTGGGAAAACGGGGAGCAACATGAACTGAATTTCAATGTTTCTCACACCAAAATTGTATTCCTCGGATATATATTTCTAACGGTGTATCGAGCGCCCCAAACAAAGATCGTATGCAAAAGTTATGCCCCTGGGAAGTTGACGTATCAACTAGCCCCATTGGGGCCTGCAAAACTTTTGGCTTTTCATATTCTGGGGTTAGGGTTTTGGATTTTCCTTATGTTAAAAAGGTATTTAGAGCCTCATTATAAAAAATCATCTTCTTGCGAATGCGAGTAGCTATCACATCTCTTCTCAGAGATAAGTTGCCACCATTCTAGCGAGTCTTTCACTCTGTATTTTACAGTCCTTGTACATTTTCGTTCATTAATAGAACATTGCGTATTACTGTATCTCTGTGTTTATGGTTGCATCTCTGATACATTTATGTTATATTGTTGGATATCCGATATATCTCTATATATTTATTTATTATATCTCCACTCTCATTTCATGCCGAAAATAATCCGGATCAAGTGGGGCCCCCTCATTATCATTCCATTGACCAGAAAACCATTTGTTGGAGGATTTCAGACACTAGGGTTTTTCTCAATGAGGCATAGTGCAATTTTTGAACAAAAGGTTGATATTCAAGAAAACTTTGTCGAGCGATTATGGGTAGTGGAGTCGTGTGGGCCTTGGCCAAAAAAACTTGTAGGAGCTTACAGAACTCCGTTATGCTGCTCGGTTTGGATTTTATACCCTTGGACCAAATTGGCGACATGTCCCTGAATGGCTCGAGGAGGTGAGTTACAACTCACGATAAAAATAAAATCGAGACTCGGATGGATGAATCGTCAGTTGCTTTGGATCTAGAGCACCAGGTTTCAACTAGTGGGGCCCCTCCATTGTCATTCCATTGACCGAAAAAACATTTGTTGGAGGATCTCCGATACTAGGGATTTTCTCAATGAGGCATAGTGTAATCTCTGAATAAGAGCTAAAATTTCAAGAACAATTTTTCGAGTGATTTGGGTAGCGTGGTCATGTGGGACTTAGCCAAAAAGACTCATGGGAGCTTATGAAACTCTGTTATGTTGCTCGGTTTTTATTTTATGCCCCTGGACCAAATTGACGACATGTCCTTGAATTTCTTGAGGAGACAAGTTGCAACTCATGCGAAAACTCAAAACAAGACTCAAATGATGAACCGTCAATTTCATTGGATCCAGATCATTGGATTTCCTTTAGTGGTGTCCCTCCACTATCATTCTGTTGACTGGAAAACCATTTGTTGGAGGAACTCCGACACTAGGGTTTTTCTCAATGAAAGATAGTGCAATTTCTGAACAAGAGGTTGATTTTCAAGAACACTGAGTTGAGTGATTTTGGGTAGCATTTTCATGTGGGCCTTGAACAAAAAAACTAGAGGCAACTTATGGAACTCTATTATGTTGCTCGGTTTGTATTTTATGCCCCTGGACCAAATTGACAACATGTCCCTGAGGAGGTGAGGAGGTGAGTTGCAACTCGCGATAAAAATGGCTTGAGGAAGTGAGTTTCAACTCGCGATAAATATCAAAGAGAGACTTGGATGGATGAACCATCAGTTGAATTGGATCTAAGGCACCATGTTTCGACTAGTGGGGCCCCTCTGCTGTCATTCCTTTGAATGAAAAACAATTTTTTGGAGGATCTTCAACACTAAGGTTTTGCTCAATGCTTATATTGACCAAAAGTTAGTCATCTATATTTTCCCTCTCTTGGAATAATAAAAAACATGATATCAAAATAATAATTTTTTAAAATGAGATTAGGTTCAATGTGTAGCCCTCAGTATCAGGTTCTCCACACATTTTTCGGATTTGAAATCCGAGTTCATATGATCAAGATATCCAGGTTTCTCTCAAACCGAAAAAAGAACACTTCTTCATTATGGAACAAAGTTAGTTTCTTGAAATTACATTTAAATTTTTGATTCCAAGACCATGGTTTTCTTCATTAATTTTTGGGTCCAAGACCCTGGTTTTCTTCATTAATTTTTGGGTCCAAGACCTTCGTTTTCTTCAATTTTCAGGCCCAAGACCCTTAAAAATATTCTTGTATTGGATTCAAACCCACATAAAACCTTCTAATAAAACATGGAAAGTGTCTCACCACATCTACCATACTTTACTCTCATCTCTAGAGCACCCACCCTTCACCCCCTTATTCCTCCACTTCTCCTCACGACATTCTATATTTAATTTATTTTCTAATTATCCCACCCCCTAACCTCTTAGTAGACTCATAGTCCTTCGCAGGTTGGCAGACTCATTTCCTTACCCCGCTAACCCACTCACCCACACCCCCTCTCATCCCATTATCACTCCATACTTAGTTTTGTTTATTCTACCACAGACACTGACTCTCCCTCACCCCTTCACACTCCCTCACCCGTTTCCTACAAAATCCCCCCCCTCATGACCTCACCCTACGTCACCCTTATCCCTTCGACACCTACATTTCCCACCCCCTAACTCTGCTACCCTCAAATCTCCCCACTTCTGCCGCCTACAAACTACCCTCCCCCTCACTTACCCTCTCATTCCACCCTCGTCCCATACTTAACCTCTTATCCAAAGTTTCACACATTACACCACCAACCAACACGAGTTTTCCATATATCATCCACTCATGTAATGACAAGTATCATCCCATGATTTGATGACATGGAACTATATTAACCAATGAAATATATCCACATGGCAAATTCTTATTGGAGACACATGGCACTTAATCATTGGTGACATCAACTTCACAAGCTCTTATCTTGAGATACGAGTGATGAGTTTGGGAAAAATTTATATCATTGGAAATATAAGACGGTAAATATCACATATGAAGATATTTTCATGGCTAAAACGTTGATTATAACTTCCATAAAATTAAAACACAGTCCCCCTCTTTAAAATGACAATTAATTACATTTTTGAAAAATAAAAGTTATTTAAAAACTTTTATTAAAAAAGGAAAATGAACCATTTGAAATATTCAGATGTTAATGATAAAAGTTCATTAATGAACACTTAATGAGAAATTAATTAAAGATAATATTTCAATAAGAAAAGTATACGAGAAATTCAAGAAAGGAAAAACCCTAACTACTCAAGTAGTTAGAAAATCTATTTTTTAAAGAGAAGAAGTGTTTCATCAAGGGTTCCATAATCAAAATGATCAGAGGAGAAGTTTAGAGGATCAAAGGAAGAAGATGGTACATCCATGAATATACATCTAAGATTATAATCAATGAAAACAGATTTCCATCTTCTCCACTCTTTCTCTTCTTCTACACCATTTCTCATAGCTTTATGCTTGAATCTCTAAATTGGGCACAAAGATGAGTTCTGAGTGTTCTTCTTGTATTCTTCAAAACACTTTATTTATATGATCATGGAGTATTTATAGCCATATACATGCCTTTCAAATATTTTTTAATGAAGAAAATTTTTCATGAATAAAACTCCACAAAGAATTACTTCGGGGTTGATTACAATTGTATCTTGTAACTTTGAGTATTAAGTATGAGATATTTGAAATTGATCTATCAAATTCTCTTTTGATCTTAACATTAGTCCTCTTTTAAAATTATTTGATATGATCAAATAATTCTCTCTTATTTCTCATGAATAATATATGGATGCATTTATATATGATTAAAAATATTGTGTATGTGATGTTGATCACAAAGAAATTCTGATGTTGAAGCCCTCCTTCAATATTTTCTATTATTTAAATACTTCTTGCCGCACATAAAGATCAGATCAATTTATTGAAAAACTGTATAATTTCATAAATCCAAGAAATAAATATATAGGGTTTGCTTCCTAAGAATTCTCCTAATCCAAGATATTCAAAGAAAATCATAAGCCAAAGAGGAGTACCACCTCTTTAAAAATGAAGGGGGATTCATATCCTCATGAGGTTGTCATTTTGATCAGGATAGATTCAAACATCAATGACTTATTACATATGTTTGAAAATTTAACACCTTGTTAGGCACAACATGGCAAGGCATGGCATGGCATGGCATGACATGGCAAGGAAAGGCATGGCATGGAAAGGCAAGGCAATGCAATGCATGGCATGGCGAGGCATGCAAAGGAAAGGCATGGCATGGAAAGGCAAGGTAAGGCATGGCATGCAAAGGCAAGTCATGGCATGGCATGGAAAATAAAGGAAAGGCATGGCATGGAAAATCAAGGTACTACAAGGCATGGAAAGGCAAGGCAATGCAAGGCATGGAATGGAAAGGTATGCAAAGGAAAGGAAAGACATGAAAAGGAAAGGAAAAACATGGCATGACATGGCATGGAAAGTGAAGGAAAGGAAAGGCATGGCATGACAAGTGAAGGAAAGGAAAGGCATGTCATGGAAACCGAAGGCAATGCAAGGCATGACATGGCATGGCATGGACAGTGAAGGCATGGCAAGAAAAGGAAAGGCACGAAATGGAAAGTGAAGGCAAGGCAAGGCATGCCATGGCATGGCATGGAAAGTGAAGGAAAGGAAAGGCATGGCATGGAAAGGAAAGGCATGGAAAGACATGGCATGACAAGGGAATGCAAGGCATGGAAATACAAGAATACCATAACAACCATAAAATGAAGCCAACATTTCAATAATTCATAAATCTGAAATATTTGTTCAATTATTCATTTTACATACCTATGGTCATTCAAGGAAAGGCATGTCATGGAAAGGTAAGACATGGCATGGAAATGCAAGGCATGGAAAGTGAATTCAATGCAAGGAATGACAAGGCATGGCATGAAATGGCATGGAATGGAAAGGAATGGCATGGAAAGTGAATGCAATGCAAAGAAAGACAAGGAATGACATGGAAAGTGAAGGCAAGGCAAGGCATGGAAAGAGAAGGAAAGGTATGGCAAGGTGTGGCATGGAAAGGAAAGGCATGACATGTGAAGGCAAGGCAAGGCATGGCATGACATGGCATGGAAAGGCATGGCATGACAAGGCATGGCATGGAATGACATGGAAAGGCAAGGCATGGCATGGCATTGCATGACATGTCATGGAAAATGAAGGTAAGGAAAGGCAAGGAAAGGCATGTCATGGTGCCAAGTGAAGGCAAGGTAAGTCATGGAAAGTGAAGGAAAGACATGGAAAGTGAAGGAAAGACATGGAAAGTGAAGGCAATGGCAGGCATGAAAATGCATGGCATGGAATGGAAAGTAAAGGAATGGCATGGAAAGTGAAGGAAAGGAAAGGAAAGGAAATCCATGGAATGCAAAGTGCAGGGAAGGAAAGGCATGGAAAGTGAAGGAAAGACAAAGCATGGCATGACAAGTGAAGGCAAGGCAAGGCATGACATGGAATGGAATGGCAAGGCATGGTATGGAAAGTTAAGTCAATGCAAGGAATGACATGGAATGTCAAGGAAATCCAAGGCATGGCATGGCATGGCAAGTGAAAGAAAGTAAATCCATGGTATGGAGTGAAGTAAATACAAGGAAAGGAATGGAAAGTGAAGGAAAGGCAAGGCATGACATGAAAATTGAAGGCACAGAATGGCATCGCATGGCAAGGGAAGGAATGAAATAGCATGGCAAGGCATGGCATGGCAAGGAAAGGCAAGACATGGCATGGCTTGGCAAGGCATGGCATGGAAATGAAAGGCAATGAAATACATGGAATGATCCATATTTTATGAAAATAACGAAATGAAAATATATTATTATTATTATTAACATAGAGACACAATGAAAAATAACAGAGATACATTAAAACTAAATTCTATTCAATAAATAAATATGTTGGAACTGTAAAATGTAGACTGAAAACAAGCTTGCTAGAATGGTGTTGGCTTATCTCTGAGAAGACATCTGATGGTTGTGCTCATTCACAAGAAGATGACTACAATGAGGCTCTAAAATAATTTTTACAATAAACATGAATGTCAAAACCCTAGACATCCAAAAAACCTGACCCTAGTAGATGAAGTGCTAAAAGTCATGTGGGCCCCGTTGGGGTAAGTTGGTACATCAACTTCCTGTGGTCATAACTTTTGCATATGAAATACGTTTTAGGTGCACGATATCATGTTGGAAAGGTATATCCATGGAATACACATTATTCCATCAAAATTTGACTTTGTCTATAGTTTGAATGTGGTGATCCCTAAAAGCACTATTTAGGGCCTCAAAACGACCGCAAAAGTTTAGGACCTGAAAACTAGGAAAAAAACTGCCAAACTGAAAAAATGCCAAGACGAGCCAGTGGGAATAGGTGGGTGACCACTAATATCCACCTGGATCATGGAAATACATGGCATGACAAGGCAATGCAAGTCATGGAAATACAAGAATACCATAAAATCCATAAAATGAAGCCAACTTTTCAATAATTCATAAATCTGAAATGTTTGTTCAATTATTCCTTTTACATACCCATGGTCACAAGTATACCATTGGGATCACTTTTAATACTGATAGTCTCCATTAAATTATTTTTCTCATAGTAAGGAAATACGTATCATACGTTTGATGAGTTCTTACTTGGAATTGTTTGTAGTTGGATGTTTGTACCAACAATCAAGTTTGTAAAGTGGTATACAACTTCACTTCTCTATAATATTGAAATACATAACCACCATTATTATGTGTTCTTTCATCCCATGTAATATATTCCCCTTTAATAACCATCAAACCAATCATAAATTCAATGCCTTTGGAGTCTGTTACTAATCACATGAGGGTATTATTTCCCTCTAAGTAATGTGTCAACCAATAATCAATGCTCCATTCATTACCTCTTGGGGAAATCACTGTGTATATGTTCCCTAGAAAAATGGAGTGTCAACACGTGATTCCACTAAATGACCAAATAATAAAACATTGATGCTATTTATTCAAAATTTAATAGAAGGTTTCAATGAACTTGGCGGTACGAGATATGAGACATGAGCATAATCTGCTGAAATACTCGATTGGTCCTCCTCCAACTGGGATAATTCCATAATTATACATTGACCAATGGGGAGTGATCTAGGATCCCATCTATCAACCTAGGCAGTCGATTCACAATAATCCCATTCATTACTACTACATGGACTACAAAAGCAAGAGAGTTTTCTTGTCCATATTTCAACTATTGCATTTTCTGATGTTCTAATTGAATGGAATCCATGAGTGCCCTATATTGTTTTTCATTCATACCACTATGATCGATCTACATTGACCACCTCCAAAAAATATCTATGTACATTTCCTTTCCTATGTGATTGGTCTTCACAGTTTCATGTTCTCTCTCCCATTACTGAAGAACACCATTCAACAATGGATTTCGCATCTTGAATGAGGGAAGTAGTTGTGAACTTCATTTATTTCCAGCGTAATGCTTTTTTTATGCATGCACTTGCTCCATCATTCTTCCTTTCCCCGTTCCCAGACTCAAAATAGTTCCAAATATGTGGTACCTTGAGATGTTTTTGCAAAATACACAACCATTTAAATACATGATCATTTTTGAATTGGAATGCACAACCAACTGACCAAATCCAATGTTGATCCATCTATATGTTCTTCTCCTTTAGGTGATTTTAAAACAAATGAAAGAAATGTTGTACATAATCTAAGTCATGATATTGATAATCGCTTATGTATAAGTGATACTCCTTCAATACAACTTTGTTTTCTTTGTTACTATCTAACCCATACCTGTATGGGATATGGACCATTGTGTTGACCTGCTCTGAGTGATAATATTGGATTTGAATCTCATTTTGTGGTTGAAGGGTGTATTTATCAACAAAATCAACCAATGATAACACAATATGAATTGGAAATGTATCTCTTCATATCCTAAAATTCGCATCCCACCATCGAGCCACATGCACATGCTGAACACATTGTCATCTCTTTTCGACGAAGTCCTTCATGAAGTCACATACTTGTACTTGGGAAGTCACCAATTATATATTTTTCTTCCCTATCCTCCATTAATATCATATGTGACATATTTAAAGCTTTGCAAGGAAATCTCCTTCCTCCCCAATTCATACACATCACTTACATGGAGGCGCTTGCTCAGTAATGTCATTCCACCGCTCTTGGGGCATGTCCCATCTAAGAAATCTTTTTGATCAAATGTACAACCCTCTGGCCTTGTAAACAAGATGTCATGAATAGAGTATATATATGATGATGACGACAATATAACTCATCATTCTTGTGTTGTGGTGGAACAACAACCCTTTTCCCCATTTAAATTTTTTCAAATCTTAATGGAGGGATGAATGTTTTTTTTCATGAGGTATCTATGGTTAAATATTCATCAGCATGTTTGGAACTAAATCTGGGCTTCCCATCTAATTCTCTATTTTTCTCCCTTATTACCTTTGTTTCATTGGGGTTTTTATCGAGTATGAGCATATACTCCCTGCATATTTCACCGATGACGATGCCTCACAATGTATTCGTCAGAAGTTAATGATGCACTCTCATAATTAAACTCCTTTTAATCTTTCTGATGACGATAATCCCTCTCTCTCTCCTAGTCACTTCTCAAATCACACGTGATCCTCTCTCTTGAATACACCTAAGAATTTCCCCCCTCATAGACCCCTCAATTCAATCAATGCGTAAGTCTTTTCTCTTCCAATGTGTGTCAAGGTTACAAAGACTAACGTACTTGACCATTTCATTTCTTCATCGATTTTATCTTTGGGATCTTTCTTATTTTTCTTCCCCTCCTTGCCTACAACGACACTTCCCTTTTCTATCCAGTTGTCACATCCTTTATCCTTCGACTCTTATGAACCAAGTCGTCATCGATCTCTCTTCCACTATAGATCTCACACAGTCTAGTTAATGGGTCCCACCACTACAACCTTGACATCTTATCAGCCTTAGTTATTGAAGGATTAATTCCCAACGGTCATGTAGTTGAACGTTAAAATTAATGTTAGGTCCAACTTAGACCTTGTAATCATGCTTAAGCAGTTATGTTAAGCCCTAATATTGGCTCATTACCCCTTAATTGGGGCATACTATATTAGTAATGTTATTTTATTTATGTCGGCTTTAGGCCATTATTTGTAATTATACCTCCTAGTCTCCTATATATACCAAGGAGATATTTTCATTTTGAATCATCTTGTACTTGAACATTTAAGTGGGGTAAAAGGAGGTTGCCCCCTCGAACATGCTTATTATCTAAAATTGTCTCTTTTTCAAGGCGTTGAGTACTTTCTCTGAGGTTTTTCTATGCTATATTGATATTTGGTTCTTAACATATGGCATCAGAGCTCAAGGTCTTGGGGTTTCATTGCTACATCTGAGACACCTTGGAATTTTTGCTATAACTTTTTTTCTACAACATTTCAGAAGGAATAGCTTGGAGGATATTTAGTAGACAGATCATGGTACGTTAGGTTCAAAATTCATCTCCTAAGGCCTTATGATTTCGGAGATACAACTTGTACAAGATAGGGTTCTGGAATCATCCTGAACTGAGTCATTGTGGAATTTTCGCTATAAAACCTTTTCTGTAATGTTTTAGAACCTGAATTTTGGAGGCTATTTACAGAAATTTCATCTTCTGGGTCATCTTAAATTTGTAGATACACCCTGTGTAAGATAGGGTATTTGACTAGTCCTACTGACTAGTCTCAAGAAGGTGTTCCAGGTAAAAGAATCATAAATTCTTCCTAGAGTATCCAAATTGAGTGGGACTAGTTTCATTGGATCATGGACAGTTTGTAGTATTTCTGGTGCGAGTTTCAGAATTTGATATTAATTATTTTGTGCGGGGCACTCTATACAAGTGAGATCTCCTGGAAAGGACAAAAATCGGCAAGTTGTGGGGAAGTTACCGTAAATTCCACTTGGCACATCCAATTTTGATCAGACCTATGACATTGCAGAGAAGAAATATCCGAGAACTACATAAAACAAATTTTCATACTCAGAAGGGCCAAAACTTGGGAGATACAACAGAAGAAATATTGTCTAGCAGAACCACCTCAAAATCAAGGTTCAAAAGTGATACTTGGCCAACATGCCACCAAAAAAGGGAACTTTTACACCAAATAAGCCTCCAGAAAATCCTACTTGGACTCTTGATGAAGGTGAAGAAATGCATAGGGACATAAATGAACTACAAAAGAAGATGGATTCAATGGAAGCTAAGTTGGATACTAAGATGGATTCAATGGAAGCTAAGTTGGATACTAAGATGGATGGTTTAAAAGGGGAGATCATGTAAGTATTGAAAAATCTCGTAACGGAGAAGACACATGAAAGTGAAAATGCATTCCATGAAATTCATGATGAGGACACAAGGAAGGTGAATCAAGAATGGAGAAACTCCAACTTTGGTTTTAAGACCAACCACGTTCCTAAGATTGATATGAGGAAGTTTTATGGCAAGGACCCAATCACATGGATACTTTAGATGGAGCAATTCTTTGATCTCCATAATGTGACACATACACAAAAGGTACAAATTGCTTCTTTATATTTAGAACCTAATCAATTTGTATGGTATCGATGGCTTTGTTCTCGC
>ML788530.1:110602-155963 GCA_009831015.1 Picea engelmannii | reverse complement strand
ATTTATGGCACTTTATGGATACCACCCTCCTTCCATCACTTCTTCTCTAAAATAAAAATCTAAGGTTCAAGCAGTGGAAGATCACATCGACAATCAACAACAAGTTCTCCAAATCTTAAAGGACAACCTAACCATGGCACATAATCACATGAAACAACAAGCAGATCAACATCGTAGTGAAATAAATTTTGAAGTAGGGGATTGGGTGTTTTTAAGACTACAACCATACAAATAGATCTCCCTCAAGCAAGCCAAGAAGGATAATAAATTATCACCAAAGTACTATGGCCCTTGTAAGGTGTTGCAAAAGATTGGTACTATGGCATACAAATTGGAGCTGCCTGCATCTTCACGAGTACACCCAATTTTCCATGTTTCATGCTTAAAAAAGGTTATAGGCGACAAGATCTCAATTCAAACTATATTGCTAGAACTTGACGAGGAAGGAAAAATCATATTGGAGCCTGAAGCCATCATTGACACAAGAATTCGCCAGCTGAGGAATAGATCCATTTCAGAGTATCTCATTAAATGGAGGAAACTACCGGCTGAAGATTCCTCTTGGGAAGATGAGTCTTTTATACAGAAGCATCCAGAGTTACTCAAGCATTGTTGACAACACTTTTGTCAAGGGGAGGGGCATGTTAAGCCCTAATATTGGCTCATTACCCCTTAATTGGGGCATATTATATTAGTAATGTTATTTTATTTATGTCGTCTTTAGGCCATTAGTTGGAATTATACCTCGTAGTCTCCTAGATATACCAAGGAGACATTTTCATTTTGAATCATCTTGTACTTGAACATTTAAGTGGGGTAAAAGGAGGTTGCCCCCTCGAAGAGGCTTATTATCTGAAATTATCTATTTTTCAAGGCGTTGAGCACTTTTTCTGAGGTTTTTCTATGCTATATTGATATTTGGTTCTTAACAGGTTAAGCAAGTATTTTTCATCATTGGGGTTTGTTTCTGACCCATGTATGCACGTCTTTTCCTCATAATCTTTCGATGGTGACAACTGTAGTGTTTTCCTCTAGTTTTCAAATTCTCCTGCACCTTAACAACTATAACTACCAATCACCTGCACTTGCATTTACTCTCTTTGTATGCCCCTTAACAAGCGCAATCAGTTTCAAACTTTTATTGATTGTGTGTGGTTAGGAGGGGATCGATGGCTTTTTTTTTCTTAAAAGGGGCACTAAGGCTCGTATTCTTCCACACTAGCTCACGAAGGTAAAAAAGAAAATGACGTCTACAATACTCTGTAATATCTATCTGTTTGACTACTTCTCCTGGCATGTAAACAAGTATGATACTATTTTTTTATTTTCGATACCATTATTTCAAATCCAAGACGACTATGATTAATTATAATCTATTGGTTTGTGTAGGTGAAAAGATGTCCAGGATGCTCACTACAAAATTAAAATACCGAACCTCTAGAACTCTTGTTCCAACTTCCATCCCAGAGTCATACACTATCTATGACACCAACAACCATGAAGGGACGTAGCACTACGTCAATTACACCAAAATCCTGGACATGTTAGAGAATGAAATATTCTCTATCGATGATCCAAGCATTGAAGCATACAAAAATATCGAGAAGAGTGATATTCATATAGTAGCCGATCGCCCCAAGAATTTTCCTTACAACAATGAGACCAAATGGTGTTTTACATATTTGAAAAAGGATTCTGGGTTGATACTCAATGCTCCATGTTAGCACTAGAAATCACCTTTAGATTGCATGGAAGGCAAGCCTAGTAACCATCAGGTTATATGTGAATGTAAGAGTGTTTTAAAGGGTCAAATGGAAAAAGAATCAAAATGATAATGTTCCAACTCAGATAACAGGGCTAGCATGCACCAACAATCAAGGTCTTGGCTAACTTCAATCAGTAATTGGGAGTAATTATGAATAGAGGGAAGACTTCAATGAGAGGAATGTAAGGGATGCTATAAACATCAGGTCTACAAAATCCTAAGGAAGAATGTTTCTTAACACAAGATCTTCTTGAACTCAGAAACTAAGGAAGCTAAATAAACATCATGATAATAATATGATCAAACATCCATCATAACATCACCAAAATCATTCATGTGAATCATTCAAAGCATGACCATTTAGCATCAAAAGCAAATAAGCTGAAAGAGAAGCCGATTTCTATTAGTCAAAATGTATTAAGACTAGTACATAGCCAGATCACAGTCACTTCATCAAAATATTACAGTCTAAGGGTGCCTTTCTCAACCATTCGAACCCAGTAAAGCATCTGATCTATCTATTTATAACAAAAGGGAGGCAACAACTGGAGATACGAGCTAGCCTCCTTCCCTTGAAAATCTCTAAACATTTATTTGATCTAACAAATTAGATAACAACCTATGCTATTAAATAGGAAAATGTTGGTGACTAATCCAACTAATCTTCAAGATGACTTGATTCCTTCTTTTTTCACAACTCCTTGTTTGTCATGTGTCTTTCAAAAGCATGTGGTTGTCCTCATGATGCCAGCTGCTGTTTCTACAATATTCTCCATCATCAGCTATCCAAAATTTGTTAGCTTAGCCCTCCTAAATCCATGGTGTCTGTTGGTAGCTTCTTTAGGTATCAGTCTAAGTAGTGTACTTCACAACTGGGCAAGTAGAAAAGGTAGCGCATTTAGGTAGCGCCACTGTGTTGTGTATGTGTGCAAACCTTTTCTCTCTGTGAAATATTAGGTAGCACAATTATGTAGCACCACTTTCACTGTGTCTGTGTGCTGACCTTTGTTCTCTGTGAAATATTAGGTAGCGCCTGTAGGTAGCGCCATTGTGTTGCGTCTATTTGCAGAATCTGTTCTCTTCTAGATATTAGGTAGCGCCACTTATGTTGCGTCTGTGTGCAAGTTTAGGTAGCACTGTAAAAAAAAACGCAGGGCCTCCAATATTGGACATGTGCAAAGTAAGTAATGGCCTTGCATAATGTCAAACCCATTATACTTAGGTCACTTGGCAGTAATGTAGGTAGTGCATTTTACCACTGAGGGAGTTAGCACTTTGCAAAAATCCAAAAACTGTGATGATTAAATGCTTAGAAGCCTGTATAGATGGCAGAGGTAACATTTGAAAAATAGTTTACCCTCTCAAAAAGGAAACATCCTAAAAAATGGGGCTCACCTTTCACTAGCTATTTTGTTACCTTGACACTTAACCTTACACTCTTTCTGGTAGAAGGAGGATCTTCATTTGGCATAGTAGGATTCTTCTTCTTAGCAATGACAGACTTCTTGATTGGGTCTATGCTCTCCTTGACTGCTGATGTCTCTTTCTCAATAGAAACTTCAACCAATACCTACAAGTTTCTTTGAGCTACTTCATATTGAAAGTGATGAAATTCTGCCTTGAGTTTCCTGTTCTAGGATTGAAAACCTCTATTCTGCCTATAAAGGTTTTGGAGCTGCCTATGAAAGGGCTAGGCCTTCCTTGCTCAAAACCTTGCCAGGTTAAGGGTATGAGTGTAACCATCCATGAGCACTTTCATCTAAGCCCTGTGAATAATATATTTTGCTTTAAGATGAGCTACCTCCTTCCTATCATCCCTAAGCTGCTTGATCAATCTTTTGAATGTCTGGTTGTCAGGTGGAGCAGTGACATGCACAGTATCAATAGGTTTTTTGTCGGTCTCCTCTTCCATCTACATAGGAATTGCCTTGTCAACTTCATCAGGCTTCTTGGTGGATTTTCTTTTGTCTTTCTTATTTTGCATAGGGGTTTCCTCTTTTCTTTCCACAAGCTTCCCAATGCCTTTACCGTTCTTCCTTTGCATAGGGATCCTAGGTGGGTACTGTTCCTCGAAAACTTCCCTAGGAATTGATGACCTTGTGAAAGGTATTTTACCCTTGATTTTGACTCCTGGAGGAGAAGAGGGGAAGAGTAGCTTCTTCCCTTTCTTGGATGTAGCTTTGGTAGAAGAAGGAACCTCTTCTAACCTTGGTGGAGGAGGTGGTGAAAAATATCTTTGTGGGGAAGGACAAGCTTCCTCCTCATCTCTCGTGACCTGCTTGCTGACCTCTGAAACTTGAACAGGGGCTCTACCCTTTCTCTTCCTATTTGTCCCTTCTTTAATAACACTGGTGGGTGATAAAGGACTTGCATTATGTGATTGAGGAGTTGATGCTAGATACAACTTGAAATGAGAAGTAACAACAAAATGCTCCCATGAAATCTCTTTCTTACCCAAATCCTCAGAGACTAGCATTTTGATCAATCCAGAGTGGAAAAGGCTATAATCCCCATCCTTATATTTGTATTGAATTCTCTTAGACATTTTACCTATGCTCCTTAACAAATAATAGGGGATATTCATTTCAACTTTACTAGTAAAATGAAACAAAAGCCTTATATGGTACTAGTACAATGTGTTAAATCTCCCTTCACAAGTAAAATATCTCTGGATGATCTTCAAAATTATGTCAAACTGTTCAATCAATTGTCTCCTTGGCATACTTTTAGACAAATCATTGGCTTGATGTTCAAGTTTAAAGAGATATATAGCATAGGATAAACTCAAAGCCATGGCTTTGAACCACTTTTCACCTATAATGGGGATTCCTGTTGCAGCTAAGATAGAGGCTTCAGTAAACTCAAATTCCAAATCCCCAACCTTAGTTCTCCTACCATCAAAATGTAATGAAATTGTCTTGTTACCTATGGATGGCCTCTCTGCATATTCTGGAAGAAAGAGAGGCATCCCACTCTTTGAAAGACCTCTCTTGCCACAGGTTCTGTATCAAAAAGATGCATGTCCACAGGTTTTGTCCTAACCACCTTGCCCCCTTTGTGTGTCTTATTCAATTGAGGAGTCTCCATGGCTTAGAATAAGAGCTTTTAAAGGCTTATGGGATAGTAATAACCAAGAAGTCTTTAAATCGGGCTTCAAATGTACAAGGCTGACCTTTTAAAACAGACTAGTGCTAGTAAGCTGAGATTGACTGTGGGAATTACACCCTTATACTTGTATAGGTATTTGAGAGTGTAGACAGTGAGGGGGTAATCTGAAATTGTCCCTTTGCAACTGAGTAAAAATGCTTAACTCCAAGACCAAGATGAAAGGAAACAAGGGAGGCAGAGAGGGGTTAAGCAACGCCTATGGGTAGTGCGATGCACATGCAGAGGATAGGCTATTTAGGTGCTTGCAATTTCAATGGATATGGAATACAACAGTAAACATACTTAGATACAGGCAATGGAGTTCACATGTTTGAAAAAGAGAGAAGACAAGGCTATCATGAAAATATGAGTCCCTTACAACTGTGCAAGCTCAGCAAACCAAAACCTGAGCTCAAATTTCTTTTGAAAAATAATATGTAGAGGAGGAAACACGGGATACCTGTGGAGTAGACACCTGTTGGAATCTTAAATGAAATATCAGGATGAAATTGTGAGAATTTCGACCCTCGAATCTACCTTAGCATCAAATTTGGTCGCACCGTTGTCACCTGATTGTAACTATGAGTTTGAGAAGTGCAACATTCATGAATGTTTCAAATGAAAAACCATTATCAGGGCTTGTAAATGAAAGATCTTGGAGGTATATTTAATCAAATCCTGGCATTGAAAATAAGGAACATGACATTAGTTGTGGCAATCATGACTCGTGGTGGAAGTATGATGAACGAGAAAGGTGCTACGGAACTGCTTGATGAGTGGGCAGTGCTCCAATTAAAAAAATTATTGGACAGGTAAGAAAGGACAACGAGGCATGCCTACGAGGTCATGAGTGAGGATAAAGGCATGTCACATCAAGCTAGTCACGGGAGGGATCGATCCTAGGGATAAGTCATGAAGGGGACCAAAAATTAATCCATGAGCTAAAATGGTTCTAAGTCCAAAAATCAATTGGAGGATCAAAACATGAGTTAAGACTCAAAGATGTATTTGTCTAAGGGGTCCTAACAAACATAAAATTCAAAGGGATGAAACTTAAAAACTAAAATCTAAGGCTTAGAAAAGGATAAAAACAAACTAAAACCCAAGGCAATTTAGTGTGATAACACTTTAGGTCTCCCATTTTCCTTGCTCAAAGAAGATGACATTGGGGCTAGGTATCAACCCCTAGAATCAACAATGGCCTTGAATGAGTCTTTTCTCGAACAGTTCGAAGTCGAATATGAAGATTTCGAGACCCTCATGGAAGATTGTTTTTATGATGAAGAGTGACCAAAAAAAAGGGAGAAAGGTATGTTCCAATGCAATATCTCAAAAGTCCCTAGAGAGTGTTAAATACCATGATCTGTCAAATCTATGGTGAAGATAATAGCACTCATTTTAGGATGCAATGGTTCCCAATGTATTACGAGATTTCCCAGAATGGTCATGTGTTCAATTGGGAAACCATTCTCTCATTCAGCATTGCTCGACGCATCTAGGACCTCAAGAGCATGAATAACCCTGGTTTCTACATGTCGACATATCTAATAGATGTTGTGTGCACTGCAAACTCATTCCCAGTTTTCAACTAGTATTAGACTTTAGACAAGGGCCCAATTCACTTTTACTGTTCTCAATTGTGGGAGGTCAACTGTAAGAGATTTTTCTATGATATATGCAATTACTTCATTCCCCCTTACATAGGGCCATCTTATGTATTTTCATACATATAATATATCCTGGGGATCTAAAAGGTTCAAAGGACATCGAGGATTGGTACATGAATAAATACTACACTTACATTCAGATCAATGGGGCCACAATAGTTCCACACTTGCTACCTTAATATGTTCTTGATAAGCTATTGGCCAGGGATATCACATACCAGACTATCAAAAAAGGGGCCACTGCCTACCTCTTAGAAAAGAACAAGAAATATTGGTTGATTTTCCCCTTCCAGGTTGGGTCATACTCTCTGGTAAAGAAGAAGCAATATGAAAAGGAAGTTGAAGAACTCAAGGAGATTTTCCTCTGTTTAGGGGAACCCAAATCACACGACCCTCGAAACGTGGTCTATGAACACACAAAGGTCGACAAATTATCACCAAAGAGCATGCATGAGTCTTGTTTCTCAGAAGATATCTTATGAGGCACATTGCATTTCGAAGAAGTGGTGGAAAGGCTTATGAACGATGAAAACCAACAACAATTAAGAAAGTATGAAGAAAAAGATAAAATGTTGAGGCTGGAGCAGTTCCAAGCTCTTCTCCACCAATATGATAAAAAACTAAGTGAAGAGGAGTAAAATAGAAGAGATAAAGAAGATGAATTGGCAAGGAAAGCTAATAAGGCTGAAGAAAGGTACCAATTGTTGAAGAATAAGGATGCCTAAGAAAAGAAGGTCATGATGGACAAAAGAAGAAGTTAGGATTCCCCCTCTCGAAAGATTATCACAAAGAAAAAAGAAACAATAAACACATGTAAACCACCATCGATCGCATCGGGAGAAACCTAAGAGAAGAATAAGAAGGATAAATTCGACAGTACAGTATTTTGAGACACCATTTTAGTAGGTGTTGATGCTATGATCGACCTAGATCCAGAAAGCAATGTGGTTAGTATCCCAATTGAAGAATTCACCCCTTTGGCCTCTACTCTAGAAATATTTTCACTCACCTCAGAAGGACTCGGGTTCGAAGGAGAAGTGGTCATAGTTGAATATTATTGCTATAACCATAAGACCCAAGCCATATAGAAGAGGGACCCCAAAAGAAAAAGGGGAAAAATAGAAGCAAGCCAGGATGTGCCCGAAAGGAATGTCAAATGGAAAGTTGGGCTTGATGAAAAAGGTAACGCTCTACAAGCAGCTTCGGTACTTAGTGCCTTTGTTGGGTTAAACATTGTGTTGGTGCATGAGGTCACTATAGCTCTAGACGATGCAAAAGCGAGGATTGCAGAGCTAGAAATGACCCTAGAGACCATCAAAGAATATATTGCCAATGAGCAAATAAAGAAAATTTAGTAGGCCAAGCAGGCTTATGAGGAAGAGATTAAAAATAAATTACAGACAAGGGAGGAACATCCTCAAATCAAATTCACCGAGTCAATGTCACTAGTCTAGAAGGCCCACGCTAGTGATGTGCAACAACTTGAAACCTCACAAAATATGGAAGTGACTAAATTCAAAGTACAATTAGAAGAATTGAGGTCTTTCAATGAAAAGGGTCAAGCCAAATTCCAGAGGGTACAAAGGGAGAACACAGTTTTGAGAAATAATATAGAAGATCACCAAAGCTAGACAACGATTCTCGAGGTGGTGAAGACCAAATCCATTGAGAAAAATGAATATATTTGGAGAATGCAGAAAATTTTGTTCAATACACTCGACAAAGTTTTGGTTACTGAATATGAATGGGCGTAGCTCAAATATCATGTGAAATTTTTCCAGGAAAAGTATAAAAAAGGCCTGGAATCATATGACACAATCACAGAATGGAAAGAATCATCACCAATATTTCCATCCCCAGAATCCCTCTCGTCTTGTCTGACAAGAAGAGAATCTGTGATTGTCAACTGCTGGAAACAGGTATGGAAATGATTGTCGAGGTGGTAAATACCTAGGGACAAGTCACAATATACTACGTAGAGATATGGAGATCGTATGACGATCTACTCTCACTATTTGGAATGCATCCCATAAGGGACATTGACAAAGCTTCATCAACCATGACGATCATCGAAGACATGGACACCAAACAAAACCTAGCTAAGAGAGTAATCAAAGCAACCAGTGAAATCAACACGGAGGTTATCGAAAAGATATTGATCCAACCCTCCAAAATCATCACCCTAACTTAAAATAGTGTGCAACCTGTTGAGTAGAGCCTCAGAACGAAGATCATAATTCCCATGTACAAGAGTCAGGCTGACCTAGAGAGGACACAATTACTTCGAGTAGATTCCATACTTGAAGACTTCAAGAACTGGAAGGAAGTTGTGGACGCGAGGGGAAAACTGTTAGGGTGCCGGCCCTAAAGGATTATTTTTTGTAACTGAAATTTTGCCAGATAAATCAAATCATTATAATTATTCCCTAATCAAGAAAGGAAAGCTGGAGCATTGCTTCAGTATCCCAACCGCTATCAATATGAGTATTGAAATGCAGTCACATGGAACCTTTATAAATCATGGGATAATTTCAATTGAACAGGGGCTTTGGGCTCTTTTGAGAGGGACTGATATATTACTGTTGTTTGAATAAATGAATGGAGACAATTTGGGAAATAATGGATTTTATGTTTATGACTATGACTATTCATATCCATGCATATTTATTTTGTGATAATAGATGTTAATATTAGAACTATTTCTTGATTATTATTTTGTGATTTACAATCATTATTGTTTTCCTTTATGAATATAGCGACTCGGTAGATTAGTTTTTCAAATCATCTTTATTGGAAACAAACATCATCTTGGTTACAGTTCTATATCACTTGTGTCATGAATTTATTCTTTGCAAGTAATACACATTATTCAGTGTATTCATCTATTTTGCTAGTTTGCTCCTGATCAAGATAGGTTAGTTTAGTTTTAGTTTAGAAACAACATATTAGAATAAGAATAATACACCTTAACTTAAATTTAGTTAGATATATTTACTTCTCTTTATTTCTTTTTAACTCATTCGAGAACCTTCGGTTCTTAGATTCATATTTAGTTGGTATTTTAGTTAGTTGGTGTTATCACTAAAATTTTGTCCGCGAATGGTTACAGGAATCCAACATCTTCAAACAACTAGGATTCCACCCATGGACCAAATTTACCAAAAAAACATTTCCAAAAGGTCCAAAAATATACAACCAGTTATAAAATCAAGATGCGCTATGACTACACAGGGCGCGCGTGCACATGCGCCATCCAGAAACACAGGAAAAACACACATGCACACGATGCACGACTATGGACACTAAAATCCACACACACCTGAGAACGACGCATTTATGAGGTTGGTTGGACTCCCACCCAATTCTGGTTCAGCTTCCAAGTCAATTTGACATCCAAATCTTGGCTGGATCTGGCTGGGTGGCTGGTCAAAGAACTAAAGGTGCTCTAAACAACCCCTTTTCACACTAAAATATAGTTGAATAATACCTCAAAGTGGTGCTATAAAACAAGGCCATGGGTGCACTACATTTTCAAGGAATTCATTTGCAAGGTTATGCTACTGCTATTCTCTTGGGGAATCCTCTTTTCTCATCAAGAGAATATTAGCACCATTCCATTTAGGCAATCCACATCACCTTTTGAGTGGGTTAGCTTGGGATTCTTTCACCATTTCTTTCAAGTTTTCAAAGTTGTAAGAAGAGATTAATCTTGGGGGTTCAAGAGCCCTCCCTTGGAGGAAGAAGGGACCCAAAGTCCCCTTACTTCTCGGTGTTTTCTTTTCACTAATACAATCCTTCCCATTGGTGACATGAGTCTTGTTTGTTTGTTGTTCTTATGTCCTTATGCTCAATAGTTTAGTTGTTCTTTCCTTTCCTAGTTTAATTCTTAGCTTAGTCTTTTATGTTTATTTTTCTAACCCTTTCCTTCACTGCTGTCTTTCTTAGCTAACCCAACTAAGCTTGTAAGCACCGTTGTTTTGCTCATTTAGGTGACAAAAGAGGCACAACAGATTGGTGACTCCACTGGAAAAAGGTATCAATTTCCTACCCCATTTGGGTTATTCTATCTCTTCTTTCAGTTTATTTAACCTGCAGGTACCATAACTGACCTAAGCCGACCTGCAAAACATCCAATTCAAAGCTGAGATGAGAGAATTCCATATGAAATTTTCTTCACGACCGTGCAACAATTGTGCGTAGGTTATTAGCCCACAGTCATGCATCGTGCACACGTGTGCCAAAGTTACTGTGTTACTCAGTGCCTTCCGCACACCTGTGCTCAAAAGTCTTTTTCAGTTCGTGCATTGGTGCTCAATGTGCCTCTGTCTA
This sequence comes from Picea engelmannii, assembly GCA_009831015.1. Lineage (NCBI taxonomy): Eukaryota > Viridiplantae > Streptophyta > Pinopsida > Pinales > Pinaceae > Picea > Picea engelmannii. Next base: position 145,055 of record ML788530.1, on the reverse strand, counting down.
CTCTGAGACTCACACACCTGTGCAAAAAAATACACATTGTAAGCCTTTTTGTGATTTGTGGAAGGCCCCTAGCCCTCTTAAAAGATGATTCCATGCATGTTGTAATTTGCACCACACTTAGTTCCCTCTCCATATAAAGGGATTAGTCAAAACACATAGGCACTTAGGAGATTTAAAATCATTATTCCCTCTTTTTCTTTCATTTTGCCACATGGATGGCCTGCTTTGACTAAGAGTATAAGTTGGAATCATTTGTAATCACACAAAACTTACATTGGGACCAGAAATTGGATATCAATCGTTGAGTATGCTCTTCTCTCGTGCTTCAAAGAGACCTTGATAATCAGAAAAAGGTTGTAGGACAATTTCATCTCCCTTAAAATGACTAAACCTTTAGGAGAGGACAACAACACCCTCTGGACTCCTCTTAGTTTATTTTTCAAACACATCTCAAGATTGTGATGGGCCCATACATGCCCACATGCTACAAATATAGGATAGTATTGAAATTTACTTTGTTAGATTAAATCTCTAGGGAAGTTTAAAGGTTTTGTAACGGGCCCATACATGCCCACATGATCACAATCTAGGATAGTTTCAAATCTTTCTTAGATTAAATCACAAATAGGGAGTTAAAGGAATAGTAAAGGACCTACATGTCCACATACTAGTTTCCTGGGGACTTTTGAATTCTGAAAGGTTGTACCAATGACACATAGTAACTTAGGTAATCAACACTTGTAAGGACCAAGCGAAGTCCACATGCAACAAGGTGACACCTAAATTATTAAAAAATTGGCACACTTTCACTTGTTCACACACAAAGTCACTTCTCACTCACATAGTTTTCATCTCGAAATGTGGAGATTGAAGTAAGTTTCCTCCAAAGGGATTTTGAAAACACTCCACTCTTTTTGTGATGAAACTATCCACTCCCACTTAATTTCAACGAGGTTGGCTCACACCCCCAATCTCTCAAACAACCACATCTAAATTTTTTCTAAAAACTCACTAATTTTTCCTCCATAGGAGGTGCCAAAAGAAATATTTTAGTCTAGGTAGGATTTCGGGGATAGGCATCCAAATATCTCCCTATTATCTGGTTCTCACATTTTCAAAATAATAGAAGTTGTCAAATAGGGAACTTTAAATCCTCCAAGTCAAGTGTTCCTAACACCATAAGGCAGGGAGATACCCGTGAAGGGTTAAAGGACGAGGTCCAGTTGTTCTGTGCATCCCCCCTTGAGGCGCCCATCTCTTGAACGGGATCTAGCCCGTGACCCATTTCTTAGGCCGAAAATCTAAATGCCACACTTTGATCGAGGTACCTAGTGACCAAATTTTAGGACATATACCCAGGTGGCAATTGTGGGCTGCAATTGCACCTTGATCAGATTTTGTGTGGCTATTGGGAAATATTGCCATCTCTTTTGGGATATTCACCCTTTACCCCTCATTATAACTTATTACTTCATCCTTCACTAGTCCCTCTTCTGGTGGCTTTAGACCCTACTGTTGAGTACTATTGGAAGGTCCAGTGTTATTTGAGAGGAAGGACGTTACGTATTTTAAGACATGAGCATTTGTTTTCTTTGTTCCCCCGCGCAGACAAAATCCACCTATCCACATATATGCTTCTTTATCAAAACACTTTATGTATGGCGCACTTCTGAATACATTTGATTTGGATATATATCATGTAATGTTAAAAAATTGCAGCAAAGGCTCTTGTTTATTTATTACTTTCATCACCATTTGCACACATTCACTCAGCTATTCATACATCATAGGGGACCCACAAAAACCCCGTCATTCCAGACACTTTCTAAATCTCCCTCCTATTCTAGGGGGAGTTCCTAGTCTCTCCAACCCACCAGCCCCACCTTCTCACACCCCTGTGAGTGCCATTGTCTTGGGATCTTCTTTGCTTGGTTCCACCTTACTTGGGTCCAATTCCAAAGGTCCACCGCCCACTTTCTCTCCTTCACACGGAAGCGGGGGACCAACTTCCTCTCAAGGGGGAAGTATAAACCCACCTAGTCCCTCTCAAGGGTCAGGTTCACAAAACACTCACACCATGGCTAGAACTAATCGTACACCACCACTCCAGATGCCATATTTGGCCTCTCTCAACATACCAGATCTAAGAAAACTCACAAATGATCCTATATTGCATGACCCCACATGGCCTGCAATGCCTACCAAACTACCTTCAGATATCCCAAGGTTTGAAGGAAAGGTAGGAGATGACCCTGCCAACCATGTCATGACTTTCCACTTATGGTGCTCTTCCAACAACATCATGAATGATTCCATCTGACTACGATTATTTCAACACACACTCATTGGCCCATCAACCAAGTGGTATGTAGGTGAAAAATCAGGGTCCCATGCGACTTTCGAATCCCTGGCCAAAGCATTTTTTACCTTCTTCCAATTACCAATTCGCCATGACAATGTTCTTGAACTACTCTATGATTTTAAACAAACCTTAGCCACACATATCGCTGATCACATTCATGAGTGGTGTCGATGGCATAGTTTGTGCAAAGAAGAAACCACCAAACAACAATGTCTCGATTGGTTTCTCAGATCACTTGTCTCTCTCCTCGGTAAAGATGTGGCTTCCACCTTCCCTCAATCAGAAGAAGAATCCATTAGTAAGGCTCAACAATATGACCTCATCTATTCACAATCAGGATACTTGTATACAATACTCCTTGATCTCCCAAGACCCGTTCCATTTGGCCAAGATAATCCTGGGATGTCTCACTCAACAGACAGATTTATTGGTACCACCACACACCAATATCCGCCACCCCAACAACCACCAATGTATGGCACACCTCAATATCCGCCGGCATATGGAGGAATCCCTTATTATCCTCCACCCACTTATCAACAACCATACCCTGTTATCCCTCCTAAACCCATCAATGGGCCACCGCCGACACCCACAATACACCCACCTATCCAAACAAGTTCTGGCACTCCCTCTACCTCAATTTATACTCTAAGTACTAGAGAAAGAACCACGCCTTCCTATGTACCTTACGAATCATTACCACAACATAATCCATACTTTCCATTTCCTAGCCCTCCACAGACCATGGCTCCACCACTAGGACACCCTCACACTGGGGTTAATTTTGTTCAACCCTCTCCCATTCAGAAATATCAAAGTTTTGAACAGCTGAATATGACAAATCCAACCCATTAGTCGAATAATGCCAAAAATAAAGGAAAGAATCAGAACAATAACAACCCAGGTCAAAGCAAAAATCACCCCAAACAAAACCAACCTATTGGGGGAAACCAGAATCAAGGGACTCAGAACCCCCAAGGGGGAAACAACAATAGACGCCAAGGGAAAAATAACAATAACCTTCAAACCAACTTCCCTTGTGCCCTTTGTGGTGAGTTCAGTCATTATACTCATCATTTCCCCCAAATCGCTGATTTTAAATGGATGAAAGACTTAGTGAATGGACCACATCCTCCAACACTACTTTCCCCTCAGCAAGCCCCACAACAATACGTGCAACAACCACCCCCAGCCATGCTGCAGAACCCCATTCTACACCAAGGAGTGATGAACACCCAACAGGACATGCATCCTACCCCACCACAGTTGAGACAATATCTCAATCCAAGCAATCATGTAGATCGTACTATCCTCCTCACTAGTGAGGAAGAATTCCTTCTACAAACACGTAGTCGTCAATACTGTGCACCCTCTAAGTCTCTTCCCATTCCCCTAGAAACAATCCCACCACGAAAAGGATCCCCTTTGATGATCCCTCACCCTAACATAGAAACACCTCTTCACATCCCTTGCATCCCATTGCATAGAAATGTCCACAACCCTTAGGCTAGGGTGGCTCATAACTACAGTTTGGTCGATGACTTGGAACAATCCCCAGCTTCCATGTTAGTCTTAGAAGTACTTCAAACTTGTTCCACTCAAAGGAAGTCATTACTTTCCACCTTGGGGGTAGTTGACCTTGCAGATACTCAACTCATCACATTTGATCTCGACAGCGAAGAACCTCACTTCCCCACTCTCATTGATTTTCAAATCCCCATTAAAATTTGGAACATTACAGTTCATCGGTGCATCATTGATGAAGGTGCATCCACATGCATCATGTCCAAGTCTGTATGGAAGAAACTTAGTTCCCCTAAACTCATACCATCTGCCATTACCTTAAGAGATTATGATGGACGACCATCTTCTCCCGAAGGGCTCTTCCAAAATGTCCTTGTAGAACTTGGGGGCAAGACCATTCTCATTGACATTGAAGTTATCGATTCCCCACTCGATTACAATATCTTGTTCGGTCGTAGCTACATGTACGCTATGAAGGAAGTTGCCTCTTCCGTCTTTCGAACCATGATGTTCCCCCATAACGGGAAGATCATTACCATTGATTAAGTTTCACATTATGAGCCTAACCCTTCTGCCAACATCGATAACATTCTCCCTTTCATCCACACCAATCCTAAGGCATACCCACTCATCGAGATGGGGCTTAGAATTTTCAAAGACCCATCCTTGTTAGGAACTTATTAGGTATGTTTCGTCTCATCCAAAGGAACTGACATTGAGGATACCCTTCCTCCCAGTGAGGCTTCTCTTATATATGACGTCCCACTAGTCGCAGAGCTCCTCCCTCAAGAACCTCCTGTGAACTTGTCGACTCCACTAGTTCACGATTTCACCTCACCCCAAGGCCATATCCCAGTTTGGGAGACAGTTCCACAAGCCATTACTCAAATCCATTTCTTTTACCCCCCACCAGGTGTACAGGCCTTCCAGGTCGATGCAATGCTTACCCTTCCTAATATGGTAATGGCAATCCTAGTTTGGTATTTACATCCACCTAAGATGGTTCCTCAACCATCCCTCCCTCCTCAAATAGAAGGAATCCTGATGCAGATTCCCATACTCACTCCCACCACACCCCTTACACCCCCACCCACTAAACCCCCTGCTACAGCTGGGGGTAGGAAAAAGAAGAAAGAGCCCACAACTCCACTTCCCCCACATGTCCAACCACCTTACGTGCTACGCGAGAAAGACGAACACCCCACCAAGAAATGCCCATCTCTCCTTGAGTTACATAATCTCATCCAACTCCCTCGAGCACCACCACCGCTCATCACTTCCTCCAGTATTACTTCTATCTCACAGAACACAAGTAACAAAGGACTGTGAACCAAATTCACATGTGCCATTTGTTCAGAATATGGCCATTACACACACCACTGTCTATCATTACCTCAATTCTGACAAACACTAATAGCTGTATGCTAGAGCTTTCAGCAAATATACACCCCAACTCCTGTCACCGACATCCATTATGTCATAACCACAGTCAACGAATGTATGAGATGCCCTTTCTCTCTCTGTGAATCCGTAGATCATTTCACATATCAATGTCCTATGATCATTGAATATAGGCAACGACAAGTGACCCTCATTCAAAATCCTACACTCCCTACAAAATTGATGATTAACGCTAACCCATCACTAGAGATTCTTCATATTATTTCTCTTGAGCCAGAAGCACTCCCTACTCCGCCATGGTTCTTCGATGACTTATACGAGGATTTACCCCCAAATCCCCCCAATTCTCCCGTTCATTTCCCCATGGAAATTTTACACCCAACTAACCCTCAGTATCTCGATATTTGGTTTATGTCAAGCAAACCATCACAACCTCATTGTGTCATTCCCCCTGCTTCTTCATCACCAACAGATAACCACACAATGATAGTAACCAATATCACTCTTTTAGATCCCTTGTATTCCCGACAATTCCACTGTGACGAGGACATACTTGAGGAATTAACCACCCCTGATGACCCATGGGATGTGCTACACCACACAAAGCTCTTCCTTTCACAATAAGCCTTCATGTCTCCTAAACAACACCCCATATACATAGTTGAAACCAAGGATTTTATCCCATTAGGACATATCGACTGGTTCAACAACCCTATCCCTGCCCGTGATTCTTTTGAAGAAGGCAATATGGCCAACATTTCCCCTACCGCCAAAATTGATATTTCCATCAAAAAGGGAGTCGTCGAGGAAATCACCATTGGTGCTGCATGCAATCCTTAAGAAATCACTGCCTACAAATCCCTCTTCCAAGAGTATCGAGATATTTTTGCCTGGTCATACACAGAGATGCCTGGCCTTGATCCCTCTATTGTTGAAAATTGCATAGACACCTGGCCTGATATCACACTGGTTCGCCAAAAACAATGACCACTACACTCATCCAAAGAAGCGGCCATCAAAGCCGAGATTGACAAATTACGCGTTGCTAGGTTCATCTACCCCATCACCTATCCCTCATGGGTCTCCAACCTTGTCCCCATTAACAAAAAACAAGGCACGATCTATGTATGCAAGGACTTTCGCGATCTCAATCATGCCTGTCCCAAAGACAAATTTCCAACATCTTTCATCGATCAAATTATCGACGACTACGTAGGCCACAAGGCTTTATCCTTCATGGACGGTTTCTCTGGCTATAACCAAATCCAAATCCATCCAACCGATCAATACAAGATCGCATTCACCACCCCTTGGGGTACTTTTTCATATCGTGTCATGCCTTTTGGCCTAAAAAATGCTGGTGCAACTTTCCAACGGGCTATGACATACATTTTTCATGATCTGGCTCATATCATCCTCACATACTTGGATGACCTCACAACTCGATCTAGAAAATGCACTCAACATCTTGATGATTTACGAATCATATTCCAAAGATGTCGTCAGTACAACATCCGCTTGAACTCCCTCAAGTGTGTGTTCAGTGTCACTACCGGGTGCCTCCTCAGGTTCATTGTTTCCCAAAGTGGTATTATCGTGGATCCCCTCAAAGTCCAGGCCATCACATAAATTCCACCCCCCCCCACCCCGGAATTTACACCAACTCCAGAGCCTACAAGGAAAAGATAAATTTTTACAGCGATTTGTCCCAGACTATGCCACCTGAGCACACGATTTCCTTCACTTACTACGCCATGACATTCCATTCCACTGGGATGAACATGCCCAAAACACTTTCGATGATCTTAAAATAGCACTCTCCAATGCCCCTTTAATTGGTTCACCCAACTATAATCGCGACTATATCCTCTACATATCAGCCTCATCCGTCTCAGTAGTAGGAGTTCTCGTTCAAATAGGAGATGATGATTGTGAGCATGTAATTTACTACATTAGTAAAAACCTCTTAGGGCCACCCTTGAAATACAATCACGAATAGAAACTAGCCCTTGTAGTCATCCTGACAGTCCAGAAAATGTGCCATTACATTCTTCTTCACACAACCAAAGTCATAGAAGATTCCAACCACATGCAATACTTGCTCAGTCATTGGAAAATTAATGGTAAATTTGCCCGATGGATCATTATCCTTCAAGAATACGATCTCGAATTTGCAACACCCAAGAGCAAGAAAGCTCTCATCCTCATCGAACTCGTCACAACTTTCCCCTCCGATACTACCAGTTCCCCTGTCAATACCGACTTCCCCGATGAACATCTCTTTTACATCCACTCGGATGATCCTTGGTACGGCGTTATCCTTGTCTACCTCTGAACCCAAAAGTTCAGTAACCACCTCTCATGAGATGATTGTCGATGTATTTGCCATCAGGCCCCTCTCTAACTCCTCATTGGAGATATCTTATATCGGCAAGGGGTCGATACAATACTCCGTCAATGCTTAACTATTGACGAGGCCGATTGAGTCTTGAACAACTGCCATAGCGGCGCTTGCGGGGGCCTCCTTTCGGGGATGTCCACCGCTTATAAAATCATCCGCAAAGGTTACTTTTGGCCTACATTATTTCATGATTGCATTCATGCCACGAAGCGATGTGATAAATGCCAGCTTTATGCCAACAAAGCACGAGCACCACCTGCTCTTCTACACCTAGTCATTACTGCAGGCCCCTTTTGTAAATGGGATATCGACTTCATGACGTGCAACCCTCCATCCAACAATGGACACAAAAACATTGTCATCACAGTCGATTACTTCACAAAGTGGGCTGAAGCCATGCCTACCTTCAACAACACTGCTGACACTGTAGTGCATTTTTTCTTCAACCACATCATAGCCCGCTTTGGAGTACCACTCCAACTAGTCTCTGATCATGGGAAACATTTTGAGAATGATATTTTCATCAAACTCTCGTCCCGATTAGGATTCTCCCACGATTTCACCTCACCATACTACCCTCAGTCCAATGGACAGGTCGAAGCAATTAACAAGGTCCTCAAGACCATGTTACAATGCACGGTTAACAAACATAATACCAATTGGCATCATATGTTATTTTCCGTGCTATGGGATTACCGTACGACCGTTAAAACGACCACTGGTTTCACACCCTTTCATATAGTCCACGGGGTTGAGGCCACTCCTCCTATTGAGTGCAAAATTCCCACCTTACGCACCGCAATTGAGCTATTACCCGACACTGGTCCAATGGAGCAGCGTTTGTTGAACATAGAGTCCTTGGATGAAAATTTTTGATCTTCATTACAGAACAATGAGGTAGCCAAAAAATGGTCAAAAGCCACCTTTGATCGCCATGTCAACCTTCACTCATTTCACGAAGGCGACCTCATCCTTGCTTACGATATCACTCGTGATAACCTCGGTCATGGTAAATTCGAGTCACTATGGCATGGCCCTTACATTATCCAACATTGCCTCACCAAAGGTGCATACATCCTGGCTTCTCTCGAGGGCCTCTCTCTCAAAGAACCCATCAACGGGTTTTACTTAAAGAAATTTTATGCCTGAGCATAGCCATTCTACACTAGGTTATTTTCTTTTGTAGTGTTTTTAATCTTTTTTTTTTCACACCTCATGTCTAAACTATCATTTGTGTTATTGACAGATGCCTCCTCCATCAACCTACCACATCGGTTACGCCGATGACGCTAGCTGTTGGACACAAAATGTCGCTTCGACTGCTTGGGCCCTCTATTCCCCCTCACATGAACTACTCCACTCTAGGGGCATATATTTAGGCTCCACAACCAACAACCAAGATGAGTACATTTCCATCATTAGTCTCCTCACTGATGCCAACCATCATCATATTCGTCACCTCAACGTCTTACTTGACTCGCAACGAGTCGTCCTCCAGCTCAACAATGTGTACCATGTCTGTGATCCTTGCCTCTTTCACAAATACCTGCAAGTTATACTTTTATCTTGACATTTTGATTTCATTACATTTACACATATTCCAATACAATTTAATCAAATCACAGATAACTTGGCTAACATTGTACTAGATTGGTATATATCACATTAAGACGCCTTTACACACACATAAACCATCAGAAGTCTATCACAGCATATAGATTATACATCATACACAACATTAACAAATTCTCATACACATGTGAACATCACATAGAACCCAAAATATATATCCATATATGTATATATATATAGATATATATCAGTCAAATGTTCCATCAAAATGTTTACAAAAAAATAGAGTACATCCTGTACAAAATCGGTAGGCCAGTAAACCACCTCGGTACAAAATTGGTGTCACCACATCAAATGGGCTCACCAGCCTATATAATATAAAAAAATATACACAAAGACACTCATGGTGCCTCTAGAGCACCACCACCTGGCCCTCCCTTAGGAGTTGGTTCCCCACTTGCTATCGGTCCCTCCGGACCTGGAGGTAACCGCGCAGTCATCACAGCACCTGCTACTGCTTCTCACCGAACCACGTTCTACCACATCAAAGAAACCCCAACACACTTCTCTAGGATTCCCTAGTCCTGGATACGTGACCACATGCCCGCAGGAACCCCCTGTAGCACCGCCTCCAAGCGATGATGAATATCCTTAAAATCTCACCTGGCCTCGGCCGGAGGAGCATGTGATTGCCCTGCACCAGGGTTGTTGAAGTGGCGTCTCCTAGCCGCTCTCTTATCGCCAGTGGGTCTCGCCTCAACATCCTCGCATTGTCATCTCTCTCCTACCCATGGCTCTCCCCGCAGAGGCCTCACCGGCCCCTGACGAGCTGGCGCTCTAACCAACTCAATCTCATGCCTGCGAGGTCCCACATCTGCACATACAAACAAACAAAGGATAGCATCAACATCCATCTATACATAATACACATGCTATACTATCTGAATATCAGAAGATAAAAAATCACATCATACCTCGGTGGTCAAACACCTCTCCCGGTGGTAACACCATCTCCGGATCCTTGGAAGTCCACCCCACAATACGGATATTGTAGTATGATCTGTGGCATCTGCCGCCACACCTGTGTAGCCTTTGCTGTGAAAAAATGGCCACCCTCCCCACCACCATGCTGAATCAAAATCCTATACCACCACATCAGTTGCAACTCTCGCACACCAAGTGCGCCTAATAACACTCTAGGGCGCAACATCGACAGCCTCTCCAAAATCCATGCAACCAAGATGGACCCAAAAGTGAAATCCTCTGAGTTCGCAACCCGAAACCTGTCGAGTTTCCCTACCATCTTGGCATGAAGCATCAAGCCCCAGGAAAAATGCTCTCCTACTAGCGCCCTCCCCATAATCCTCAGCTAGCCACCACTAATCCACTGAGTCGTGAGGGACCCATATACCCTCACAACCATCGCTGCTACACAATGATGAACTAGGGCATCCATAGCCTCGATACTCACCATGGATCCCAACATAAAATCATCCCTCATACAGTACCTTCGGCCTAAGGTAGCCAACTTCCCATCCCCAGGTAATACGGGCTTCGTCGGTAAGGGCGTTCCCCGAAAAGGGAGCCTAGTCAAAAAATATACATCCTCCACCGCAGTGAAGGCTAGCTGCTCACCCCACACCATAAAACAATGTAGATCCGGACTCCACATCTGGATAAAGAATTGCAGGAGGTACTTCTGGGCCCATATCAAGGGCCACTTAAAGAAATTTAGCAGCCCACAAGCTGCCAAAGTGTCATGAACCGCTGGCTCCTCAATGGCCACAACCTCCCTGAGCTGTGACCAATCCCTCTCTCTCCAGTGAACCGGCATCGTCCAAATGATCACCTACAACCACATAATCCAATTCTCGATCAGCCATCTCAAACATAAACACATTAAGATATCCAAAAAAGATAAGTTCTGCACCCGTTAGCTTTTCCCCCAATGCACGGTTGTTTAACCCCACAGTGGCACAGACATGTGCACCTGTTAACCCCACAGGCACACACACATGCACGCCTATTCATCCCACAGGCATGCACATATGCATTCCTGTCGGCCATACAGAGGCACCCTCATGCACCCCTATCACATATACATGCGCACATCATAGCACGTCTGTTCACTACACAGCTGAGCACTCATGCGTAGCTGTTTAGCTTATAGGCGTGCATACCATGCACACCTGTTTCCCCCATTAGGGCACTCCCGCGCCTGGATATCTGCAAAACAGGTGCGCACCCATGTGTGTATATTTACCGATCGCACGTGCACTGGGGGGCCCACACCCACAAAACCTCCTGTACGACCCTCCGTATAGGCCTTGCCCAAAAATAGAAACCTTACTTCTATGCAGAATGATAAGAGAACTAACTTGAAGCTCACTGGTCCTGAATCGACTGCCTCGTTCTCCTAAAATCTCCAAATCTCCTCTGAATATCTCTCATCCAATCACTCTGATATCAGGTACAAATGAGGAGGCAATATGGGCCCTACAACTATATATAGTCCTTTTTGCCAAACTTCCAGACCTCATTCTGGGAACTCCGAGTGTCCATTTTTCGATCCGTCAAGACAGTCCCCAAGCCATTTTTTATCCTTAGTCCCTAGGGAGCTATTTTTCCATACCCTATCTAGGTACACATGCTCATGTTCAAAATTATCAAATAAATGATTATATGATCAATTATCTTCAGATATTGTTCACGTTGGGTATTTGGTTGTCATGTGTCCAGGTACTTGGTCATCACACACCAGCGCGACGCCTTCAAGTATATAATCAACACGGGCATGTAATCATTCCCTCTGAATCTCAATTTCATCTCCGGTCACACCCTCTAAAATTTTCCTTTAGGGTCCCTATATCCGACTCTGCAATACTGTCACCTCCACTACATTTTGGGTACTGTCACCCGATAACACTCTCCCCCACATGAGTTGTCCCATTCATTGCCCCCTTGGCACTTCGAAACTCATGTTGTTTTCAACCTTTAAAGAGGGGAGTCCTGGTAGTCTTACATCATGTCACAAATCAGCCACATATTCCTTCTCCTCATTTTGCTAGCCTACCCAATGGACTCCCAGGGCACTTCCTCACGAAGTATTTTTATTGCACTCCCGCAACATCATTTACCATCCATTTCATCCATCGCTGGTTTGCCCATCTTCAGATTTCCCTCCATACATTTCCCTACTATAGAAACCCGCTATGGGGACCCAACCCTCCACTTGTTTTCTACACCAACTTGCACCATCCTCAGGCCAAGCCATCTTACAGTGGGGCACCCCTTTCTGTATCTGCATTATTATCCCCACTGATTTTTTAATTCTTTTTGTAATTAAGCCGTTGTTTTCAGCATTTTACATAACTTTTTGTCATCACCTTTGGCAACCTTCTTGGCAAATGCAACCCATGTCTCCCTTGGTTGGGTCATTCCTTATCACCTACTCCTGTTGACATCATCCATAAACCCCAAGTATCCCACAGGCCATCTACCTCTTCTCTCGGAGTTTGTTCACTTTGTCCCACCTCTGGCACAACTTATCCCACGTCTCGTTGTCCCCCTGACACTCGACCTCGTTGAACAGTTGCGACCACTTATACTTTTCCTATATCCCCAACGAAGGGAAGTCTTGAGTCTCTACAGATCTTGACTTCATCCATGTACCTCCTCAGTTCCTGACCTCACCTAGTGGATTTCACGAAGCCCTTTTCTTCTTGGAGTCGCGTCTCCCTTTTTGTCGACATCAGTACAGTTTCCAGAAGGGAGAAAGTATCTTGACTCTCATTACCTTTACAATGAGGAGTCTCGGACGACACAAGGAGAACCATCATTGCTCTCTGCTATCGTTGAACCCCATATCATTCGACTTCAACACTTTCTCATGTTACGACAGGTCTTAATTTCTGACTATTGCAGTTGTTTTTTATATTTGCTGAAGACCTCTGAACTGTGTTGGGATCTCAATGCCCAAAGAATCCGTGATGCTTCTTACAAGTATCATTGTCTACTCTTCAGAGTATGTTCATCATCAGAATTATCCTCTTCCTTTATCAAAACTTCCCCCGAGGGCGCTGCAGTTGTCTACATCAACACACAATTTCAGTTACTGTACAACACCCTTTTTTAGAGTTACATGACACAAGCATGGGGCATGCCTTCCTCGTTTATACACAATTTATTTTTGAGAAAATTTGGGTCCTATAGGTTCTCTTCTCCCTCCAATGGGTCACTCTTGATACTCTCACTATTTCTCTTTCTTATAACAATACTCTCAGTAGAAGAAACATTGATGAATTTTGACTATCCATATGCTCCTAATCTCATCCATCAGGGGGCATCTCTTATCACTGAAATTTCATCTCCAAATGGCTACAGGAATCCAGCATCTTCAAACAGCTATGAGTCCACCCATGGACCAAAATTACCAAAAGGTCCAAAACTATACAACCAGCTATAAAATCAAGATGCGCTATGACTACACAGGGCTCGCGCACACATGGGCCATCCAGAAATGCAGGAAAAGCGCACATGCATGACTGTGGACGCTAAAAGCCACACACACCTAAGAACGATGCATTTATGAGGTTGGTTTGCCTCCCACCCACTTCTGGTTCATCTTCCAAGTCGATTTGACATCCAAATCTCGGTTGGATCCAGCTGGGTGGCTGGTCAAAGACCTAAAGGTGCCCTAAACAACCCCTTTTCACACTAAAATCTGGTTGCATAATACCTCAAAGTGGTGCTATAAAACAAGGCCATGGGTGCACTACATTTTCAAGGAATTCATTTGCAAGGTTATGCTGCTTCTATTCTCTTGGGTAATCCTCTTTTCTCATCAAGAGCATACTAGAACCATTCCATTTGGGCAATCCACATCACCTTTTGAGTGGGTTATCTTGGGATTCTTTCACCATTTCTTTCAAGTTTTCAAAGTTGTAAGAAGAGATTAATCTTGGGGGTTCAAGAGCCCTCCCTTGGAGGAAGAAGGGACCCAAAGTCCCCTTTCTTCTCAATGTTTTCTTTTCACTAATACAATCCTTCCCATTGGTGACATGAGTCTTGTTTGTTTCTTGTTCTTATGTCCTTATGCTCAATAGTTTAGTTGTTCTTTCCTTTCCTATTTTAATTCTTATCTTAGTCTTTTATGTTTATTTTTCTAACCCTTTCCTTCACTGTTGTCTTGTTTAGCTAACCCAACTAAGCTTGTAAGCACCTCTGTTTTTCTCATTTAGGTGAAAAAAGAGGCGCAACAGTTGGTAACCAGGCCAAAAATATGGTTGGAATCGCTACCCCAAATGAGAGTGGGTCTAATTGGGACCTACCATCGGGAGGTTTCCCTCATCTCATTGAATGGGTCATTTTTCCCTGTCAAAATAAATGACGTTAGAAGGAGGGCCAAAGAACTGAATGGATACAAACAAAAATTTGAATCCTTCTTGTTCTTCCCTGCATGTAATCTTTTCCTCAACAAGCGATTCCCACCAAGTTCACCCTGAACATACTATTTTCCCTTCGAAGTATGCTATGAACACACCAAATCAAGTCGGTACTCACCACATTTCCGCTCATCCTGAAACATCCATTTCTTCCCCTCAACCTCATGTCCTAAACATATCATAGATTGAATCTATAGTCAGACACTCGACTAAACAAACCAACCGCGCATTGACTAGGAAACTTAGCAGAAAGATCGAACAAATTCCCTTGGATTACTCTTTACCTGAAAATAAGCAATAAATTCAACATACAGATCCCTATTTTTTCGATTTAGAATCGTATCAAGAAAACCATTCGGTTGGTACCCTTGAATATCATGTTCCTGAGGATACTTTTAATTTCCCCGAGGCTTCAGAATTTAATCTTGAATATCATATAATCACCATTTGGGAAGGAGGTAGACCACCCTCACTTCCTGAGTGGCCCCATCACACTCCCAGAGATGAGTCATAAGACAAATCCAAAGAAAGAGATGGATCTGAGAGTGAGCCCGAAGATAACCATTATCAGATCATTGTATATAAGCCCCCGAACATGGCTGGAGAGAACGTGAACCAAAATCCTCCCCCTACCAACCTTGGTTGTTTTCTAATGTGGTTTTTCTGCCAGGAATCCAACATGACATTTCTAGACACCCTGAGAAGTTCCTTCCTAAATTTGACCCTGACAAAAAGGATTTTACCGAAAACCATGTTAAGAAATTCCTGCTGACTATTAGGTTACAGAGCATTCGACATGAAGATGTTTTCTATCGTTTGTTCCCCCTTACGTTTGAAGAAAAAGCGTCGACATGGTATTTCTCACTAGAATAAGCCTCCATTCTAAACTAGAGGACTTTTGAAACCTCTTTCCTCCAGAAGTTTTGAAAAAAAAAACACCGACCACCCAGGTTCTTGAAGTCTTAAGAGTCAAGATGGATTTGAAAGAGTTAGTTACATATTACAATCAATGTTTCATTACGTTGTTAAAATGAATCCTAGGAGCCTCTAAACCTGTTGAAGACGTCACTATTGAATTATACACCTCTGGTTTACCCATGCCCATGGCCATGTATGTAAAAATATCTAAGAAAGGCACTCTAGAAGAAGCTTTCCAAGAAGCCCTTAAGTTTGAGAAAAATATGTTGAGCTTAAAAGGTATTTCTAGCTCAAAACCATCTAAAGATAAGGTTAAAGGTAAATTTTCTACATATAAACCTGGTGAATATATAATCCTTCTAATTCGATGGATATGGAATTTCTTTAGAGAATCATTAAGAAGCTATCCAATGACTTGGTTGACCTAAAAAGGGGTAATGGAGAGGGATCTTCTAACCAGAAAAAATTATTTAAGTTTCCCCTAATAAATATAAGAACACTCCACTAACCAACAAAAGCACCCCTTCTCAGATGGAAGGCATTAACATGGAGGATATTTTTTAGGCCCTTCAAACCTGGGCAATATAGAATATGACTGAAACCACTGATGAGGGAGAAGAAAGTCAGGAACTACAAGAACAACTTCAAGAATCCAATGAACCAGTAGAACAACAGTTAAACTCGTTTTAGGACGTTTCTTATAGTGAATATGAGGAAGAATATGAATAAGTGCACATTTCACAAAATGTCGTAACCACTAGGAGTGTCAGTAAGAACGTTTCTGATGACACCCCTAGTAACCACTAATCCTTCTTCTCCCACCGCCTCTACTTCCAAAAAATCTTCTCCTTCGACCAATACTACTCCTAACTCTTCCAAGACCATACCTTCCAATCAAAAAAATATATATCAAGCAACGCAACCAAATATTTCTCCCACACCCTTGGCCAGGTTGGAATATGACTTCCTAGAATATTAGAAAACAAAATATAACATTTATTTGTTTGAACTCATGAAGATTCCACAAATGCAAGACAATTTTATCATAGCTCTGCAAGGAAATACGTCTCTTGGCACAAAGGAAGCAAATGATGGAACTCAGAAAGGGATCACCAAGGTAAATTCAGCTAACAATAACACCCCATCTAAAATTCAGATTGTGATTAATGCATCCTTAACTAGTCAAAGATCCATGTCTACCACCCCTCCTTTCCTCATCACTTTTGAAATCTTTAATAGAAATTTTCATAATTTCTTGGTGGACTCAGGAGCTTCATCTAATTTCCCCTAAAAGTTTGTGAGAAGCTTAATATCAAACATGAACCGTCTAACATCGATATTATTCAGTTATACAGAGCCAAAGTTAAGGTTATTAGAGAATTGGAAAAATGTTTTGATCAGTATGTTTACTAACCCAAAATTTCATCAAACCATAGATATAATAGTGGTAGACATTCCAGAAAACTATGACATGTTGTTAAGCTGAGACTGGTTGGTTATGTTAAATGGCTACTTTTCTGTTGAACGGTCCCACTTGTGGCTCCCTTACAATGGTAAAATGAATCAGATCAAGATTGACAGAGAAAGGTATATGAAACATGTTGTTACTGACTTAAATGACTTGAATGAATCGGTAATGTTCAACCATTCAATTCTTGGTAATTATTCGTATGAAACATTCTTTTGGGAATTTCACAGTTGAACCATCATCTCTTGCAAAATCTGACACAAAATAAAAAATCCTTCATTGCACCCAGATTATGGAGCCCAATTGTAGTATAGTTGATCAAACTAAAAATTCCTTTGATGTACAAAAAACATAGTTTCTAGAGATAAGTTAGGAAAACACACTGACTCTATTAACCTCATTAAAACCAAAAAATATGAAAATTCAAAAATACCAATTGAAATAAAAAAAAGGAGATCCTGACAGGTGGAATTTATTTTTCTATGGATCCAAGTCTTTAGAAGGTGCAGGCGTGGGTTGCATACTAAAAGACCTGAATTGTACTAAAATGTTAAGTTCATGCAGACTGGAATTTTCTTGCACCAACATAATTTCCGAATATGAAGCCCTGGTACACGGGATAAGGAAGGAAATCAACTTGAAAGAAGAAAAAATCAAGGTATTGGGTGATTTTTAAATCATCGTCAGACATGTACGAAACACCATTCATTGTATTTCAAGTCACTTGATAAATTATTAGTCTGATATTTCGGAACTAATTAAATATTTTGCTACATTTAATATTAACATCGTTCCCCGATCATTGAATTCTAACACTGATTTGTTAGCTAATGTAGATTCTAGATTAATACCCTGAGACAGATTGACGCTTGACTCCTTCTTAGTTGAAATTTGGTACAAGCCATCAATTCCTAACAATATTGTGAATTGGAGGGTCTTTGATGATGACCAGTAGCTCATAAATTTCCTACACCTCAAATATACCTTCAAGGATTCTATCATAGATGAAGGCCAACATGACCTGTTGATATATACAGATAATAATGATACTACTGAAGCAACAAATGCATAAGGTCCAACCAATAATATCCCTAGGAGTGTGATCAGATTAGAAAATCTCTACGACCTTCAAGAAAAATTCAAAATTGTCACCAACTGCAAGTCCAAAAACTCATACATGTAGTTGGAAATAGTAAACTTGGGGTCAGAGATTGCCCCTCAGAACATTAACCTTGGAAAAAATTGCTTTACTGAAGAAAGGAATGTAGAAATTTCAATACAAATTATGTATTGCCTATATTCTCCTGATCTAAAAATTATATGCCACTGTTAAATACATAAGCGCTTCTACAAATATTCTTATGGAATATAAAACACGATCACCAATTTCATTTTCAAGAAGAAAGATCAATCACACATAACACATATGTTTTTACCGGGAAAGAATAAAGATAAAAACCCCACTATCATACATTATGTTTATATCATGGATCATGAAACAATCTCATAGAAAACTCTAATCCAAGAGCTCTCAGTACAATATACAATCGTCTCACACTTTCATGCAAAAATTGGCAAATGCATGTGCCAATTTACTGCCTCCAGACAACCTGCCTCCTTTGCACAATCCCTACTAATGGAAAACCCTGCAATGGATGAAATTCCTCTTTCCTAGGTTGCGCATTCCTCATTGGAACATCCAATGTGTGTGTGGTTGCATGAGTGCACCCACTAAAGTCACAAATGATAGTCAACCTGTCCCTTTCACCTATTATCTCAATTGGGTCTCCAATGGATCTGACATGCATGTAGTTAATAGTGGTAAATATTCAGTTGCATGTGAGATCACTGATTGTGAATTAATTAATAATTACTTCACTGATCTCTCACTAGTGTAAGTTCAGTTACAACTAGTACAATTGAGCTTAACTCACTTAACTGAGTTAAACTACTTTACAACTCACATAACTACACCTCCAAATCTGTTACAACTTCGAATCACTCAGTTACAACTAATTCAACGTCGATGTCCCACCAATCAACCTTTGAACTTGAATTTCCTATAGCTAACTAATTTGCCACTTCATTTAACTATTTCCAAGTGCTCATTGAGAATAGATTAATATTTATTATCCAACAATTATTAAGGGATAATAATAGTCGACATACATCTATAAATAGAATTTGCTCACCATCTATGAATAGACATCATCTATAAATAGAATTTTCTCATCATCTAAAAATAGACTTCCACCTAAAAATAGCCTGAGGCTCCATCCTAGTGTAGGTGTATAATTTTCACTAAGATTTTCTTGTTGAATCTCAACACTCCCTCTCAACAAGAAAGGGATTATCCTTCACCCTGATCCTGTCTCTAAGATATTAAAATTTCCTCCTGGTAAGCGCCTTCGTTAGAATTTCTGCATCCTAATATTCCGTAGGAATGTACTAAAGCAACATGATCTTCCATTGCACACAATATCTGAGATGATGATACTGGATATCTATATGCTTAGATCTATCATGAAACACATGATTAATCGAGAGTTTAATGCAACTTTGATTATCACAATGAATCACTATCGGATCTAAATGAGAACCAAACAAACCAACCAAGATCTTTCTCATCCAGATAGCCTCACATGCATCTTGACTTGCTGCCATGTATTCCGCTTCTGCTGAACCAAGTGCCACGGATATCTGTTTCCTGTTGTACCAAGAAACAACTGTAGATCTAATATTAAAGATCCCCCTTGATGTGCTCTTTCTATCCATTGGGTTGCCCACCCAATCTGCATCCGTGAAGCCATGCAAATTTACCTCATCCATATGTCTGTACTATAAGCCATACTCAGATGTGCCTTATAGGTATCTCAGGACATGCTTACCCACCTTCCAAAAGAGATTGGTAGGCTTAACCATCGCTTGAATCAGCTGGTTAACCGCATAGAAAATGTCTGGTCTCATGTTCACTAGATACATTAGCAAACCCACTAGCTGTCGATAGACAGTAGCATCCACTACCTCTCCAAAAGTAGCATCCTCTTTCCTCTAGTTTCCTTCAAGAGGAGTATCCACGGGTTTGCAACCCTCCATGTGAAACTTACCTAGTATCTCCCTTGCATACATACCTTGAGACACAAAAATTTCACCATCTCGCTGCCATATTTCCAATCCAAGGAAATAATGAAGGAGGCCCATATCCTTCATCTTGAACTCCTTTGCAAGATCCTCCTTGGATGAGTGTATCAACTGATCATCACTAGTTAGTATTAAATCATCAACATAAAGAACAATGATTAAAAGCTTACCCTCCACCACAATTTTCCATGCACTATTTTTGACAATGGAGTCATACTCGTTATTGGCATAGGGGCAGACCTAGGGTTCAATGCTACAACAACACCCCAAAAAAACCCTAACTACTGGCCCTTTCAGAAACACCTGTGAAGAAGATGAAGTCTCACCCAAGGTAGATGTAGGGGCAGTTGCAGGACTCAGGTGTCTGCAACCTTAGCTAGGACACAGATCTCTGATTCTAAATCTTGGCAGGGCACTTAGCACTGACAGTTCATCAATATTTAACCACTATCTACAACATGGATGAAACATAGCATTGCATCATTCACTCAGATCTAACGTATCAAGCACTTAGCATAGAGAAGTTGATTAGATCTAGCAGATTCAAGCACTAAGAACAATTACATGGGTCAGATCCACATCCATATACATCATTATCACAAAGCGTAAACAAATAAATCTACCTATATCAAAGAACTTAGCAGTTACATGCATAAAGACATCAACACATGGCACAGAGAAGAATAACACAGTATTTACATGGTTCACCGTCACCCTGGGGATACGTCCACCAATTCTTCTTCTTTATTATCTTATTCAATAGGTTACATGGATAGAGCCTCAAAACCCTACTCCACATAGGGAAGGAGATCTGTGCAGCTCACTAGATCCTTCTTCCCCGAGTAGATCTAAGCACACAACCTTCTACAACCTCTTACAATGACTTGCACTTAGCTCTGCAAGTCTCACATAGTATGCACAAAGCACTTACAATCCTTTAATCGCATAGATTTTGCACTTAGCCAACTTCCTCATATACATATATATCCTCACTACATCACCTTAGCATCTATTTATACTTTACAAAATAGGCCTACACATGATTAAACCCATGGGCCAACATCCCATACCCATTAAATAGACCGAAATCCCAAAATGGACCCAAAAAGGGGCCGATATCCCGTGATATTTGCTTCATCTTGTGATCCTCCTTCGATAGGCTGTCAAAGTCCCAAAATAGGTCAACTTGACCAAGGATCTCCCTAAACTTGGTCAAGGGCCAACAGGCCCCCAACAATCACTTGTGACTCGTCCCAAGTCACTCTGATCTGGGTAGTTCTGCTTCAAATGCCTCGAGCTTGGCTAGAGCTACTTCAACTTGCTACTGTGCTATGACCTCCTATTCAACGAACTCTTGGATGACTGCGTCATGGATAGGTCCTTCCAGGCGCTTTTCAACTACAATGACAACCTGCTCTAGTTATGCTCCTTGGCCTTCGACGTTTGTGAAAAATTGGTAGGCCTTATCTTGTACAGGTTGGAGCCTCTGAGTTACTTCCATAAATCTGGTCTGGATAGTGTGGATCTACTATTGGGTTGTGCATTGCTCCTGGGAGTGCTTCATTCTTTCCACAACTGACAGGGGATTTAGCTGTGCCTATATCTTTTCAGCTTGATACTTCACCTCTTGGAGTTGCGATTCCAACGCCTTCAGTTCTGGATTCTCAGTGAGTTGCTCATAGGTCTGGGCACTATGACCAATAAGTTGCTTACATTCCACAGAAATGGATTTTATTCGCTCAACTGCGCTTCGAGCAGTTGATTCTCTTTGATCCCTTACATCCTGTGGAGTCTCGGGCACTGTGCAGAGCTCTAAGTCTGCGATGCATTGTTGTAGCTGCTGAATAACTTTTGTGAGCTTCTCTACTTGCTTCATGACTTGATCCTTTTCCTTTATTTCTATGATTGTCATAAAATGAAGTGCTCTGCTGACCGTTTCTTTCACTTTGATTTGCTCCATGAGCAACTGTTCTTTTCCTTATTGTATCTGTGCTTTTTCTTCATCAAATTTTTCTTGGAGAGCAATCTTTTCCTATTCTGTAGCTCAATGATGCTCTGCAATTAATCCTTGTACTTGCGTCAAAGCCTGGGTGGCTTGTTCTATTTCCTCTTGTGTTTGTTGAAAGCGAGCTTCAATTGTCTTATCTAGTCAATAGAGTTGGGCTGGCTCATCTCGCAACTCTGGTTCTCCCGATGGAAGAGGCACAGTAGAGACTCTGCGGCTGGACTAAAGAGCCTTCTGTACCCCTTGGAGATCGACTTCAATCCTATCATACATTTCTTCCTGTTTCACTCCTTTTGTTTCTACTATCTCTAGTGAAGCATCATTCAGGGTTTCTATGATGAAGTCAAAATCATCGGAGGTGAGGACAGTCTGCATCTTGGTCATGGTGGATTTTGACTTCTTTCGGGAAGAAGGCTTCGGGGGGGAAACCTTTCTCTTCTTCAATGGGTTCACCTCATCTCTGGGCGGTGTTACTTCGCTTGGTCTCTGTTTATCTTCTACTTCGTCATCACCCCCTCGGTCAGGTGACATGGACGTGGTCTTCACTGAGGCACTACTTAAGTTTTGAAATTCTTCAATCTGCTTCATTTTTCTAGGTCCGGGTGTGTTCTGTTCTTTATGGGTGTCTTCTGGGCTATCAATATCATATACCTCTGTAGGTTTGGCAGGGATAATGAAGTCAGTGGACTATTCCTTGGTGATTTCCACAAGTTCTTCTTCTGTAAGATTATAATATGATTGGATCTGCTCGTGATGTTCATCTGCTTGCGCTGTAATGTAGATGAAGTGTCGATTTGCACTGAACTTCATCAGGGGTCGGAGCCTTTGTAAAGTGTTCGGGCATCGAGGCTCAGCTTCGATGGATCGCTTTAGTTGGAGGTAGTATGTATGAAACACAACATTTGACTGCCATTGTTTGCTCATATCAGTTGAATACCATAGTGTGGTGAACTTCACGACAAGTGGTTCAAATGACTCTATGTCAGGGAAGGTCGCTCCTTCCGGCATATCCTAGGTAATAAATGCAATGAGGACCAGGAGCCAGCTGAATTGAAATTTGTAACCCTGATCCTGTGCTTCTCAACAATCTAGTTCCAACTGGTTAACTAGGTACTTCACCCAGTTCATATGTAGGCCTTCCATGCACTTCCCTGCGAGGTCCACGACAAAGCCAAGGACCTGCGTAGGTTGGTTCTTCCTTACTAACTTTCCAACTATTAGTTGAAATGCGAGGCACACTATGCCACTCTGGATGGAAGCTACCTTGTAGCCTCTTATTCTCTTCTTGACATCGCCATAAGTGTCCTTGATCTTCTGTGCTAGCATGCGGTCTGTGGATTTTCCTGGATAAAACTCCTATGGGTCAGGTCCTTGCATACTTAGGATTGTGATCCTGTGGATCAACATTGGGTCAATTGTAATGCAGTGGTCATGCCATAAGTAGCCACCATGGTAACACGACAGTAGTAGCTTGACACATACGTTGAATTCCTGGTGTCTTCCGAAGTGTGGGATCTTCATGACATTCATTAAGGTGGACTGAATGAGGTTCATTGTCCACGACTAGAGGATGATATTTGAATTTTTCCCTTTAGTTCTGGTTAGGTACTTGTATGGGGCAAGCATACCATAGGCCTTGCAATCTCTAAGGTTGAAGTCATTGAACTTCAATGCTGTGATCTTATCCTGGTCTATTCGAACTGCGTGTATCCCCTTCAGGAGGTACATAGTAACTATGGTGTACTCAAAATCACATGGTACACTATCACGATTCACCACGCCAGCCAGAGGTGGAATGTAATCAAGAAATATGGTTGGAATTAGTTTTTCATTTGCAAGGTCATCTTTATGCTTGGTTCTCTTTTCTGCTGATGGCCGGCATGGTCCGTCTCCATGAGCAGTAGACAAAGAGTCTTGCACCATTCTTGTCAAGCAATCTTGTACACCTACAGACATCGACATGACTCTTTCAATCATGAGGTTGATTAGAACTTCTTCAATAACTTTCTTTGCAGCACTGAAATTGTCCGACATACACACTCGGGGTTAAAAATCTTAGGTTCCAAGAGTAACTTAGACACTGCAATAGGATAGAGGGGAATGACACAATGATCACTGTGTAAAATCAATGAGTCTGTGGGCTCAGGTTTGTGGTTATAAAAATTGTTCTTGGCGCATGGTGCGACGGGATAAATAGATAAATTAGTAACAGATCACTTGCAACAAGTGAGAAGCCTTCATTAACTCTGTTCTGTCCATTGCGGCGCGGTCCAACAGTCTGGTGGCGAGCCATAAATGTCTTTCTTCCCGTTTGGTGGGTTGGCTGAATGGTTATATTGTTCCTAATGGTTATATTGCTTCACCATGGCGAAGTGCCATGTGATGTTGTTCTGATATTCTGGTGAAGCTCTAATTTTGAAAATTTTCCTTTTGCGAAGTTCCCTTTGGAACCTTCTGCAACTTGTCGATCTTAGCTCTCTTCTTATTTATCTTCCTATCCTTCTTCCTAGTGAGATTCATCTCGGTATGCCTTTTTCCATTCTGATTCTTATCTTCTTTGGGCATAGTTACTTCGTGTTGTTGATATTCTTTCCTAAGATTCGAGGGTGATACTTCTTCTTTATCTGGAATAGGTACTTCAATACTCTGTGGGTCTTGTAGTGTTCTTGTAACTTCGACATCCGAATCTATAGTGTTAAATAGCTTCGATATGTTCTCCTGTTCTTCAATTAAGTGTGTGATCCTTCTAGTCATAAATTCTTTTAACTCTTGCTTTTGCTGTTCTAAAACTTCTTCTTCTTCTTTCTTTCTGGCCCGATCTCTTTCAATCCAAGGTTTTCTGGGCAACATAGAAAATGTAGCATTGTCCTCAATAAATTTAACAACTTCAAATTCCTCCTCTGCCGAAGTTCCATTAACATTCATAGATATCTGGGTGAGCTTTCCACATAGGTTTATCATCTTTCCTCTAAATAGACCTATTCCTCCCAATGAAGGAGTCATAGTAGGCTTCCCTAAAAGTTCCCAAGTTCTTTCTGTCATGATGTTTACCCATGTTTCCTCATCTAGAACACAATCAATGTCGAAGTCTCATATTCTTGCTTCAAGGCATTCTTTTTCTTTTAAGATCTCTGATAAACTAATATGTCGGTGGTCAGTCAGGGTTTCTTTCATCTATAGCAATACTTTCTCTGATTATTTCTGGGGTTCTACCATTTCTGGATCTTCCTTAGGGTTTTCTTCTCTCATGTTCATGTCTTCAAGATTTGTAGTCATTCTAGGGAAGTCCAATACTTTATGGTCCATAGCTTTGCAACAAAGACAACTAGGTCTTTTCCCTGGGAATTCCTTAGCAAGATGTCCCGGTTTTCTACAACTGTAATAGAGGGTTAATCCTCTCTTTCTTTTAAATGATCCCTAGCCTTTCCTGTACTGCGCGCTATGATCTTGGTAGCTAACCTGCAAACATTTCTTTATAGGATCCTTCATCTAGTTGTTAGTCCAAACATTCTTTCTATGCATATGTATAACATATATTTCACTATTCTTATCAAATATACTTATATCAAATCTTCTTTCATCTATTAATGCCCTAGTTTTCAAGCTAGGATAGACTCTATCAAACATACCTAGATCCATTCTGTTAAAAATTTTTTTTCCACTTATCTTACTTCTACAGAGAAAAAAGATTTCAGATCTAGAACTTTTCAATATTCATACCTTTATCAGAGCATAAAGCTTGCGGATCTTACCTCTTTTAATAAAAAAATCTCTCTTTTACCTTTCTCAGAGCACAAAGATTTCAGATCTTACCTCTTTTCTTCAGATTGAACTTCTTTTCCTTAGCACGGAACTTTGTCAAACTAAGAAGAGTACTACACACTAGAGCGACAGATCTACGCACAGAGCTTTCATAGTTTCAGTTCATATCTTTGCACAAAGCTTCGTATTTCTTAATTCCCAGCAATCACAGTTTCAAGTCCCAACAACGGAACCATTTATTGGCACAGGGGCAGACCCATGGTTCAATGCTACAAAAATGCACAAACAAAACCCTAACTACCGACCCTTTCGACAACACCTACGAAGCAGATGAAGTCTCACCCAAGGAAGATGTGGGGGTGGTTGCAAGACTCAGGTGTCTGCAACCTTAGCTGGGACACATATTTGTGATTCTAAATCTTGGTAGGGAACTTAGCACCAACAGTTCATCAATATTTAACCATTATCTACTGTGTGGATGAAATAGAGCATCACATCATTCACTCATATCTAACGTATCAAGCACTTAATATAGAGAAGTTGATTAGATCTAGTAGATTCAAGCACTAAGCACAATTACATGGGTCAGATCCACATCCATATACATCATTAGCACAAATCATAAAGAGATCTATCTACCTATATCAAAGAACTTAGCAATTACAGGCATAAACACGTCAACAGTTGGCACAAAGAATAATAACATAGTATTTACGTGGTTCACCACCACCCTGGGGCTACGTCCACCAATTATTCTTCTTTATTAGCTTCTTCAATAGGTTACATGCACAGAGCCTCAAAGCCCTACTCCACATATAACAAGAGATCTGTGCAGCTCGCTAGATCCTCCTTCCCTGAGTAGATCTAAGCACACATCCTTCCACAACTTATTACAATGACTTGCACTTAGCTCTGCAAGTCTCACATAGTATGCACAAAGCACTTACAATCCTTCAATCACATAGATTTTGCAATTAGCCAACTATCTCATATACATATATATCCTCACTACATCACCTTAGCATCTATTTATACTTTACAAAATAGGCCTAAACATGCGTAAACCCATGAGCCAACATCCCATACCTGTTACATAATCCAAAATCCAAAAAAGGACCCAAAAAGGGGCTGAGATCCCGCGATCTCTGCTTCATCTTGCGCTCCTCCTTTGATAGGCCGTCGAAGTCCCAAAACAGGTCAAAATGACCAAGGATCTCCCAAAACTTGGTCAAGGGCCAACACTCCTCCACCATTACATCAAACCAAGTGGGATCCTGCACTGATTCCTGAAAGGAAGATGGTTCAGTCACAATACATTTGCTCATGAGAGCCATGTATCCAGTAAATTGATCAGGGGACTGTCTTTATCTGCACTGTGAAGTAGAAGCTCCTACATTCTATGCAACATCTAGTCTCAATCTCTCATCTTCTGTGGTGCACTTTCTTCCATTTCTGATGGATGTATCTGCATGAGTGGCTTCCTCCACTCCTTGAACCTCCTCATGTGGTTGATCCACATCTTGAGACTCATCTTTGGGAACCAACAGTTCCTCCTCTGCATGCAAGTCCAACTCCCTCTCAAGGGACAACCACATCGTTTTCCCCTCATCAAATTTTATATTTCATTGCATAATAGTCATCGTACTGTTAGGAAAATACACACGATAATTATGGGGTGTTTCTGTGTACCCCACAAATATACCAACTTCAACAGTCAGCTCCAGCTTCTTCTTCGAATCCTTGGTCACATGCACATAAACAGATGAGCCAAAAATCTTAAAATGAGAAACATCCAGTTTCTTACCAGTGAAAGCTTCTTTAGGTGTACTCATGCCAAGTACTCTATGAGGGCAACAGTTTTTCACATAAAACACAATGTTGCATCCTTCTGCCAACAAATGCATTGGTAGGCCCTGATCATGTAACATCGCTCGTGTTGCACCCACAATCATTTTGTTCTTCCTCTCCACGACCCCATTTTGCTGTGGTTTATGAGGCACTATGAGTCCTCTTCGAATTCCTTCTTTGTTGCATAAGTCTTTGAATTCGTTAGATATGTATTCTCCACCATTATCACTCCTCAAAGCTTTCAATTTCTTCCCTGTCTCTTTCTCCACCAATTCTTTAAACTCACAGAACTTTGAGAATGTTTGATCCTTCTTCTACATGAAGAATATCCAACATTTACGAGAAAATTCATCAACAAAAATAACATAATATACTCATGTTTTGTTGTTGAAGCAACCGAGAATGGTACACACACGTCTGTGTGAATTTTCTCTAGGATCACCGAAGCATGATTCTCCTTTTCATGAAAGGTGGACTTTACAGAATTCCCCATGGTGCAACCCTTGCACTGATCTAACTGATTAAGTGTTCCCATTGGAAGTCCAATCGATATTTGTTGCATGATTTTCAAGGATCCATGATGAATATGGCCAATCGCTTGTGCCATAATTCACCCTCATCCCAACTCACCACTTTTTCTGTCTTTCCCATCATGGCAGCGCAACCATCTACCTCTAACTTGTAGATATTCTTAACTCAAATCCCTATCTTCTTGACTTGACCCATTGTTTTATGTCGCAGGAAAGATTCTCCATCACTGAAAACAACGTCATAGCCTCTGTCCTCCAACATTGTGACTGAGACCAGGTTTTTCTTCAGACCTGGAACATGCATGTAACATATTTCAATTGAAATGGTTTACCTGACTCCCTCTGAAAGGTAATGGTACCAATTCCAATCACACTGTATCATCCATTGTTTCCCATCTCTATATGCATTTTGAGATCTTTCTTCTCCAAGTCACTGAAAAGCTCGTTATCTCTCGTCATGTGGAAGGAAGCGCCACTATCCAAATACCACACTGATCCCAATGCACTTGAAGCCACGCATGTGATAAAAGAGAATTCAAGTTCAAATTGTGAGGCAAGGGCCTCACCAACTGTATCTCCAACAACCTTCTTTTTCTTTTTCTGCGGACAGTTAGTAGTGAGATACCCATGCTTGTGACAGTGAAAACACTTCACTTTGGAAAAATCTAGTTCTTGACATTAGACACAAATTTTGAATGGAATTTCTTCCCCTTCCCTTTCCTTTCTTTGACATCCAAAGCACAATCCTCTTCATCATCATGCTTTGATGAAGATCCATCTCTGGTGTTCCACCTAAATTCCTCTTGCGTTAGATTCGACCATAGTCATTCCCAATCTGGAAATTTTTCCTTCCATTAACAGAGTCTTGATAACTGTGCCAATTCTTAGGAATTCCTAGGAGAGCCAAGCTCACCAAATCATCATCAGTGACTGTTATTCCCACACTCCCCAACTCACCCCAAAATTGGATAAACTTCGTGAGATATTTTGGAATGGATTCGCCCTTCTCCATCTTGATCTTCTTGAGTTTATCTTTGAGCACCAATTTCCTATGGTCGCTACTATTTTGGAATAGATCCATCAAAGCCTTCTACATTTCATATGGTGTGGCTTTCCCATGGAGGTTTGAGACAATTTGGTCTCGTACTCCCTCCAACAGGATCCTCCTCTCTTTTTCCATTTTCTTTTGCCATGCATCAAGATTTGCAGTGCCTACAACATCTGGCTTAGGAACATCCTTGTCAATGAATTCCTTCAAGCCATTGTCTTTGAGTACCGCCTCCATCCTAAGATTCCAAGAAATGTAGTTAAAGCTTCCCTCGAGTGCATACTCTAACCTCAAGCCATTGAAATCCATTTTGATCTTGAATCAACTGTAGCACCAAGAAAGTCTTTCTGCAAATTCGAATTCTATCCAATCACAAACTCAACTTCTGCAATCTTCAGAGCTCTGATACCATGTAGAAATTTCAATAAAAATTATGTATTTCATGGATTCTCTTGATATAACAATTATATTCCACTGTTAAATACAAAATATCTTCTACAAATATTCTTGTGGAATTTAAAACACGATCGTCAATTGCATTTTCAAGAAGAAAGATCAATCACATATAAAACAGATGTTTTTACCGGGAAAGCATAAATCTAAAAACCCCACTATCATTTATTGTGTTTATATCATGGATCATGAAACAATCTCATACAAAAATCTAATCCAATAGCTCTCAGTACAATATACAATCGTCTCACACTGTCATGCAAAAATTGGCAAATGCATGTGCCAATTTATTGCCTCTAGATAGCCTGCCTCCTCTGTGCAATCCCTGCTAATGGAAAACCATGTAATGAATGAAATCAATGTTTCCTAGGCTGGTCATTCCTCATGGGCACATCCAATGTGTGTGTGGTTGCATGAGTACAACCACTAAAGTCACAACTGATAGTCAACCTGTCCCTTTCACTTGTTATCTCAATTGGGTCTCCATTGGATCTGACATGCATGTAGTTAATAGTGGTAAATCTTTAGTTGCATGTGAGATCACTGATTGTGAATTAATTGATAATTAATTTTATGATCTCTCACTAGTGTAAGTTTAGTTACAACTAGTACAACTGAGCTTAACTCACTTAACTAAGTTAAACTACTTTACAACTCACATAGCTACACCTCCAACTATGTTACAACTTCAAATCACTCAGTTACAACTAATTCAACTTGGATGTCCCACCAGTCAACCTTTGAACTCGAATTTCCTATAGCTAACTGATTTGCCACTTCAGTTAACTATTTCTAAGTTCTCATTGAAAATGGATTAATATTTATTATCCAACAATTATTAAGGGATAATAATAGTCGACATATATCTATAAATAGAATTTTCTCACCATCTATGAATAGACATCATCTATAAATAGAATTTTCTCATCATCTAAAAATAGACTTCCACCTAAAAATAGCACGAGGCTCCATCCTATTGTAGGTGCATAATTTTCACTAGGATATTCTTGTTGAATCTCAACAAGGAAATCATACATCAAGTTATTGAGAGAGTATAAAGGCATCTTCTCCTGGACATATGAGGACCTCAAGACATATGATACAACGATTACATAGCATGTCATCCTCATGAAACCTAAAACCAATCCATTCCAACAAAAGTTGAGGAAGATGCATCTTATCCTTGAAATGCAAGTCAAAGAATATTTGAACAAATTGTTGGCTGCTAAAATCATTTTTCTAGTAAGACATATGCAGTGGATATAAACTTAGTTCCAGTAAGGAAAAAGAATGGGGATATTAGAATTTTTGGTTATTTTATAAATCTAAACAAGGCCTCGGAGAAAGATAACTATCACGTTACATCCATGGAACAAATTCTATAGTGTACGACTAGATAAGAAACACTCTCCCTACTATATGGATTCTCAGGTTATAACCAAGTCTTAGTAGCTCATGAAGATCAACTAAGGACAATATTCATAACCAAATGGGGAACATATGCCTATAGGAAGACGACTTTTGGACTATTAAATGTTCGATCAACTTTTCAACGAGCCATGAATATTTCCTTTATAGGTCTACTAGGAGAATGTGTGGTAGTATACCTAAATGACGTAACCATCTTCTTGAAGAATAGAGAGGACCACATCTCTCATTTGAAGAAGGTATTCAATAGATATAGGAGATACAACATCTCTCTAAACCCCAAGAAATCCATTTTCGTTGTTGATGAATGAAAACTCATGGGATTCATCGTTTCTAATCATGGTATGCAGATTGAACCTGAGAGAACCAAAGAGATTGCTAATATCCCTCCTCCTCACAAAAAAAAATCTATGCAGTCGTTCGTTGGGAGAATAAATTTTGTAAGACTGTTCATTCCCAATTTCTCCGAAATGGTAAAACCCTACAAGTTACGATAAAAAAGAATGCTAAATTTAAATGGGGGTCTAAAGAGAAGGAATCTTTCTATAAAATCAAAGTATATATTGAGCAATCACCTACACTATTGAGCCCATATTTTGATCGAGATTTCATCCTCTACACATTCTGCTTTGATATTTCATTTGCAGTTGTCTTAAAATAGAATAATTCGGAAGGAGATGAGTTTCATGTGGATTTTATGAGTTTAGGTCTATAAGGAACTGATATAAATTATCCTAAAGTTGATAAACATGAACACGCGGTATTCAAATATGTTAATCACTTTCATCCATTCTTACTCAAATCTAAAACCAATTTTATTGTTCCCTACCCTACCTTCAAAAACCTCCTAGTACAAAGAGATTTGGAAGAGAAGAGAGCCAATTGGATTATGGCCCTACAAGAATATGACATGGAGATTAAATCTGCAAAAATCATTAAAGGGAAAGGGCTATGAAAAATGGCGTAGAATCCCCCTACATCAAGTCACATGAAGATGATCTATATCAAGATTTCGAGCTATTTGAAAAATAATTATGTTACATCCCAGTTGGTTCAGACCCCTTGTTCTAAAAAATGAAATATTACTTGACTCATGGATCAACTCAAGGGCCCCAAGGATCAAATCCTACCAATATCAGCTTATCTAGGGAATTCTATGAAATCAAAACTATGATGGCATATTCCTAATATGTTTGGAGAAAAGAGACATTGAGAGAGTCATGTTTGAGCTCCATTATGGATCCACAGGAGGAAATTATGGTGGAGATACTGAAACACACAAAATCCTCAGAGATGGATATTACTGGCCCTCCATATTCAAATATTCCCACACGTATGCAAGGAGATGCCAACAATGTCAAAATTAAGAAGGAAGAGAGAAGAAAAACACATTCCCTCTGCATCTAGGGATCATCAAACGTCCATATCAACAATGGGGGCTAGGTGTAATGGGGGAAATCAATCCCAATTCCTCCCAACTGCACAAATACATGTTGAAAACCACTTACTACTTTACCAGATGGAGTAAGGCGATCCCATTAAATACTATCAATGAAAGACAGGTGATTTGGTTCCTTCAATCTCATATCAATACTAGGTTTGGAGTTCCTAATTCATTATTCTTTGATAATGAAAAATGTTTTTCTTCTCTGAAATTGACTGAATTTGTCCTCAAGAAGATGGTTCATGACCATCAAAGAAACTGGCACCTTGATTTGCCAAATTCCCTCTAGGCCTACAGAGTAACTCCCAAGTTATCCATCGATAACTCCTCTTTTTTCCTAGTCTATGGA
The DNA here is from genome assembly GCA_009831015.1 of Picea engelmannii. NCBI lineage: Eukaryota > Viridiplantae > Streptophyta > Pinopsida > Pinales > Pinaceae > Picea > Picea engelmannii. Next base: position 111,954 of record ML788530.1, on the reverse strand, counting down.
CAAGACGTCACCATACCTACTCACACTTTCTTACCAGCTTTGAAATTGGCCCAATCCATCCATGATGAGGCTTTCCCAATGATGCAGGAGAGGTTAAGCATTCTTTTAAAATTAGAAGAAGAAAGGGATAAATCTAAAACGAACTTAATACACCATTAAGAAGTAATCAAAGGGTGGTTCCACAAGTCGTCTGTAGGTAATAAATATTTTCACGAAGGGGATCTTGTAATCAAATGGGATAAATAAAATGAATTAAAAGGAAAACACACAGAGTTTCAGAAGCTATGATTGGGACCTTATATGATCCACTAGAAAATAGGTCTTGATACCTTCTGACTTAAGACATTATAGGGAGAGGAGGAGGAGCTTCGTGTTAATGGCCAAATTCTAAAAAAATACTTCTCCTAATCACCCATCGTGATGGTAGTCTTGTACATACTATGATTTCCTTTCATTTTTTAGTTTTCCTTCCCTAGTCCCTGTGTTTTTCTAATCAATCGTCTTTTACCTTTCTTCACATTCTTTTCCCTAGATGTTTCGCTTTAATGTTCCTTTTTCTTTTCACCAATTCCTATCCTTAATCATTAGCGATTCACCAATCTTTACCAATATTTTTCCCATAATCATAACCATTTGGTTTCTTCCCATGTAACCACTTTTATTTTCAGACACCTCTCAATCGACAAGCATCAGAAGATTTGTAACTCCACGTTTCTTCACAAAAGATGAATACACACGAAGAGGAGTTGGTTCACTCAAGCCAATGGAAAACCTCTGACCTATAAAATTTCATACCTTCTGATAACTTGTATCAATCATATTTACTATGTGTGACCACTCTCGAGATAGGCCTGTGTTCCACACCAACCAACAGATTTCTTCGAAAATTGATATGCCCTGCACACGTCCAATGGTGTTACCGTTTATTACTTAATTTTACTATACCAACAATTCATGTGAGGGACATGTGAGAAAGAACCATCGATTGATATCTTCATATCAAAGTAACTTTCATATCACCCCACTTCCTTCTTGCTTTCAGACATGTTGCAAAAGAAATACATAAATCTTATATCTAAAAAAAATGAAGGAAAAGAAACATGAATTCCAGGAAGTTGGATGCACTTTAAAGTGTGGGAAGTATAAGAAAACCCATTGGGGCTATGGACGCTCGTTGGAAGAGGGAATATGCTTGTATGATACCAAGGCACTGTTGGACACACCTACCACACTTAGAGGGGGGGGTGAATGAGTGTGGGGTTCTTTTTCCCAAAACTTCCCTCTTGCACAAAAACTCATCAATTAGCATTCAACATTTATTCATTACCCATTGTTGTCATTTATAACCAGTT
>ML788530.1:72730-104025 GCA_009831015.1 Picea engelmannii | reverse complement strand
TTTCACCATAAGGGGACCACTTTGGAGTTCATCCATTTGTTTACCTTTGCATCAATTGGTTTCCACTTGGACATATAACATTCTCATCAAGGGAATCATATCAATCAATTACTTGACATCAACCAATGAAATCAATCAAACCAAACCATTTACATCAATGACATATGATCCAACAATCTCCCAAGTAATCAAACCTATTGGCATCAATGACAACATGATCCAACAAGCACCTTCATTGGGGCTATAGACACTCAATGGCAATGCAGAAGTTCCAAGAAAGAGAGGTGAGGAACACACTATGGTCCATATTGGTCAGTAAATATTTCTTTGTAGTGTAACCCCCTCATGTTTCACTGTTGGATTACATAAACCCCATGAAAAATCACTAGAATGATGCATAATATTATCAACGATGATTTTTTACTTTGATTCTTAATGCTAAAAGAATGTGGGGTCCTCAACCTGCAAACTCTATGAACTATCTATAGGTATCAACACAATTAATAAGGTCTCAATATTTTTCTTGCTAGCTTAGAGATAATTGGTTCTTCCCAGTCTATTGTCATTTGTTGTGATGGAACAAAAAACCTTCCCCCATTTAAATTTTTTCAAATATTAATGTGGGGATGCACATTTTTTTCATGTGGTATCTATGGTTAAATCTTCATCTACTTGTTTGGAACTAAATCTTGGCTTCCCATCTACTTCTCTCTTTTCCTCCCTTCTTGCCTTTGTGTCATTGGGTTTTTTATCGAGCATGCGCACAAACTCCCTGCATATTTCGTCGACGACGACCCCTCACAACATCTTCATCGAAATTTAATGATGTGATCTCATCATCGCACTCCTACTCATCTGGCTGATGATGATAATCCCTCTCTATCTCCTAGTCACTTCTCAAATCACACATGATCCTCTCTCTTGAATACACCTCAGCCTTTCCCCTCTCGTGGGCTCCTCAATTCAATCAATGTGTAAGTAATTTCTCTTCCAACACATGTTAAGGTTACAAATAATAACATACTTGGCCAATTCATATCTTCGTCAAATTTCTCTTTGGGATCTTTCTTATTTTTCTTCCCCTCCTTGCTAACAATGACACCACCCTTTGCTATCCAGTTGCCACATCCTTTATCCTGTGAATCCTGTGAAATTATTCATTGTCAATCACTCCTCCACCATATATCTCACGTGTTCTAGTTAATGGGTCCCCCCATTGCCACCTTGACGTCTTGTCAACCTTAGTTATTGAAGAATTAATTCCCAACGATCATGTAATTGAATGTTAAAATTAATGTTAGGTCCAAATTAGACCCTATAATCACGCTTAATCAGTTAATCATGTATTTTTCATCGTTGGGGTTTGTTTCTAATCCATTTCCACACCTCGTTTCCTCATCATATGTCAACGATGATAGCTGCAATGATTCCCCCCACTTTTTGAATTCTCACACGCCTTAAGGACTATAATTTCCAATCACATGTGTGTGCATTTACTCTCTGTGTACACCCCTAATCGAGTCCAAGATATTTCACACTTTTATTGATTGTGTGTTGTTAGGAGGGGATCGATGGCTTTTGTTTTTGTTAAAAGGGGAACTAAGGATCACATTCTTCCTCACTGGCTCATAAAGGTAAAAAAGAAAACCGTGTTTGCAATCCTTTATGATCTTTGTTTGTTTGACTACCGCTCCTAGCCTGTAAACAAGTATGATACTATTTTTTCTTTTATATACTATTATTTAAAAGTAGAGATGACTATGATTAATTATAATCTATTGGTTTGTGCAGGTGAAGAGATATCCAAGATGCTCACTAGAGAAGGAAAATCCCAAACCACTGGAACTCCTATTCTAGCCTCCATTCTAGAGTCATACACTATCCCTGACACCAACAACCATGACGGAACAAAACACTACCTTAATTACGTCGAGATCCTAGACATGTTTGAGAATGAAATATTTCCTTTCGATGATACAAACATTGAGGCATACAAAAATATCAAGAAGAGAAAGATTCTTATAGTAGTCGCTCGCCCCGATATTTTTCCTTACAATGACGTGTCCAAATGGTGTTTCACATATCTGCAAAATGATGTCATGTTAATACTCAATGCTTTAGGTCTCCCAATCGACTCGCTCAAAGAAGATGACATCGGGGTTAGGTATCAACCCCAAAACCAACATTGGCCCTGAAAGTGTCTTTTCTCAAATAGTTTGGAGTCAAACATGAAGATTTTGAGACCGTCATGGAATATTTGTTTTATGATGAATAATGGTTGGAAAAAAGGGATAAATGTATCTTCTAACAAGGTATCTCAAAATTACCTACCGAGTGCTAAATACCATGATTTGTTAGCTCTATGGCGAAGAGAGTAGAACTCATTTTAGGATGGAATGGTTCCTAATGGCTTACAAGATTTCCAAGAATGGTCATGTGTTCAATTGGGAAACCATTCTCTTGTTCACCATCACTCAATGCATCCAAGACCCAAATAGCTTGAAGAGCCCAAGTTTCTACATGTTGAAATATCTAATAGACGTTGTGTGTGCTATAAACTCATTCCTAGTTTTCAACTGGTCTTGGACTTCAGACAAGGGACCAATTTACTTTTATTGTTCTCAATTGTGGGAGGTAAATTGTAAGATATTTTTCTATGTTATATGTGATTACATCATGGACCCCTTACATAATACCATATTCGGTCTTTTCCCACATAAAATATCTCCCAGGGCTCTTATAGGCTTAAAGGACATCAAGGATTGGTACATGTAGAAATACTACACTTACATTCAGATCTATGGGGCCACATGATCGCCACACTTGCTACCCAATTATGTTCCTGATAATTTATTGGCCAAGGAGATTGCGTACTAAACTGTCAAAAAAGGGGCCATTGCCTACCTCTTAGAAAAGAACAAGAAATATTGGACAATTTTCTCGATCCAGGTTGGGTCATACTCTCTGGTGAACAAGAAGCAAGATGAAAAGGAAGATAAAGCACTCAGGAAGATTTACCTCTATTTAGGGGAACCCAAATCACATGACCCTTGAAACATGGTCTATGAACACATGAAGGTTGTCAAATTAGCATCATAGACTATGTATGCATCTTGGTTATCAGAGGATACATTTCAAGGTGCACTGAGTTTCGAAGAAGGGGTGGAAATACTTATGAATGATGCAGCCCAAAAACAATTAAGAAAGAATGAAGAACAAGAAAAAAAACCGAGGTTGGAGAATTTTTGATCTCTCCTCCACCAGGATAATAAAAAACTAAGTGAAGAGAAACAAAAGAGAAGGGATAAAGAAGATGAATTGGAAAGGAAAGATGATGAGGCCAAAGAAAGGTACCAAATATTGAAGAATAAGGAGGCCAAAGAAAAGCAGATTGTATCAGACAAAATCAGAAGTAAATATTCCCCCTCTTGGAAGATTGGCACAAGGAAAAAATAAACAATAAACACAGGTATGTCACCATCGGTCGCACTGGGAGAAACCCAGGAGAAGGATAAGAAGGATAAAGTCGACAATACATAAGTTCAAGACATCGTTTCAATAGGTATTGATGCTATCATCAACTTACATCCTGAAAGCAATGTGGTTGGTATCCCAATTGAAGAATGCACCCCTTTAGATTCTATTCTAGGAAGCTTTTCGCTGACCTTAGAAGGACTTGAGTTTAAAGGAGTAGTGGTCGCAGTTGGAGATTATTACTGTACCCATAAGACCAGATCCATAAACAAGAGGGCCCCCAAAAGAAAAATGGGGAAAACAGAAGCAAGCTAGGATGTGCTCGAAAGGAATATCAAATGGAAATCCATGCATGATGCAAAATATAATGCTTTACAAGGAGCCTTGGAACTCAGTTCCTTTGTTGGGGTAAACATTGTGTTAGTGCATGAGGTTAGCGTAGCTCTAGATAACACAAAATCAAGGATTGTAGAGATGGAAATGACACTGGTGACCATCAAGGAATCTACTTCCAGTGAGCAAACAAAGGAAATTCAGTAGAACAAGAAGGCTTATGAGGTGGAGATTAAAAATCAATTATAGGCACAAGAGGAACGTATTCAAATCAAATTCACTGAGTTAATGTCACTAGTCTAGAAGGCCCATGCTAGCAACGTGCAACAACTTGAAACCTCACAAAATATGGGAGTGACTAAATTCAAAGAACAATTGGAAGAATTAAGGTCTTTCAATGAAAAGGGTTGAGTCGAATTCCAGAGGGTACAAAGGGAGAACGAAGTTTTGAGAAAGACTATAGAATATCATCAAATCCAGAAAATGATTCTCGAGGTGGTGAAGAAAAAATACCTGGAGAAAAATGAAGAGCTTAAGAGCATGCAGAAATGGAAGTTCAACACACTCGACAGAGTTTTTGTGACTGAATATGAACGGATGAAGTTCGAATGTTAGGTGAAATATGTCTAGGAAAAGTATCAAATTTCCCTACAAGATTACAACACAATCATAGAATGGAAAGAATCATCACCAATAGTTTCATCCCCAAAATCCATCTCATTGTACTCTGATGAGCAGAGAATCTGTGATCGTCGATTTCTGGAAACAGTTATGGAAATAATTGTTGAGGTGTTAAATACCTAGGTACAAGTCATGGTATCATGCACAGAGGTATGGAGATTGTCTAACGATCTACTCTCGCTATTTGGAATGGATCCCTTGAGGGACATCAAAAAATATTCATCAACCTAGACGATCATCGAAGACATGGACATCAAGAGGAACCTGTCTCAGAGAGAAATCAAAGGAACTAGCGAAATCAACATAGAAGTTATCGAAAAGAGACTGATCCAAACCTCCAAAATCATCACCCTAAGATACAATGTTGTGCAACATGTTGAGGAGATCCTTAGAACGAATATCATCATTCCCATGTGCAAGAGTCAGTATGACTTGGAGAGGACATAGTTTCTTCGAGTTGATTCCATACTTGAATACTTCAATAAATGGAAGGAAGTCATGGATGCGAGGGAAAAACTGTCAGGGCGCCCTTGAAGGATTATTTTTTGTAACTGAAATTTTGCTGGATAAATCAGAGAATTATACCTATTCCCTAATCGGGAAAGGAAAGATGCAACATCTCTTCAACATCCCAACCATTATCAATATGAGTATCTAAACACAATCCCATAGCACCTCTATAAATGTGATAATTTTAATTGAACAGGGGATTTTGATTCTTTTGAGAAGGACTGGTATTTTTATTGTTATTTGAATAAAGGACTAGAGACAATTTGGGAAACAATGGATTTTATGTTTATGACTGTGACTATTCATATCCATGCATATTTATTTTGTGATAATAGATGTTAATCTTAGAACCATTTATTGATTAATATTCTATGATTTACAATCGTTATTGTTTTCCTTTATGAATACAACGACTCGGTAGCTTAGTTTGTCAAACAATATTTTTTTTGTTGCAAACAACTTTTTGGTTAAAGTTCTATATCACTTCTATCATGAATTTATTTTACACAAGTAATACGCATTATTCAGTGTATTAATATATTTTTCTAGTTTTCTCGTGATTAGGATAGGTTAGTTTAGTTTTAGTTTAGAAGCTACATCTTAGAATAATAATCATACACCTTAACTTAACTTTATTTAGTTGTATTTACTTGTTTTTAATTCATATGAGAACCTTCACTTCTCAGATTCATATTAATTATTATTTTAGTTAGTTGGTAACCAGTCCAAAAATCTCGTCGGAAGCACTACCCCAAACGAGAGTGGGTCTAATTGGGACCTGCCATCAATTGTTTTCCCTCATTTTATTGAACAAGTCATTATGGCCCGTCAACATCTTGCAAAAGGGTGTTATGAAAATCATGAAATATATATATGTGTGTGTGTGTGTGTGTGTGTGTGTGTGTGTGTCATAATAATAACTATACTTAATGCGATATCTACAAAAAAATGCATTACAAATTCTGTTTATTCGAACATACCAAGGATTTCATTTATGTAAATATCTTTGGTCCAAGTTAAGTGAAATATGTACTGTCATGAATCTCTCAAACAATTTTGTCTATGTAATGTCAAGAAAGTATTTAATATGGGGTTCACGGTCCCTAGATCCCCTTCTCAATTTAGTACACATTTTTTTTTGGAATAAGGCCTAGTATTCTCATGCTAGAAATCATGTACTAGTCTCTTAACTGCTCCAATTAACGTCATGTTAGAATGAGGTAGCTTACTAGTGAAGGAGCACAAATCTGTTGGGCCACCTGTGTCGAGGCTATATCATCTATGAGAATACTTTCTAATGGTTTTGAATTACATTTCATGAGATGAGAGGTTTGTTGTAGAAAATGATGTTTTATTGTGATCTTGCTAACAATTGATTGTGACAAGACATGTCGAGATGCATTACAGTATTTAGAACAATATTTCTTACTAATTATTCGAAAAAAATCTACAAGGTTTCTAACAACATGATGACTTGTTTCTAAACTTTTGACTCTTTTAGTGCCTAAAATTCGTGTAACAGCAGTCAAACGTCTAGATTTTAACAGAGCCAAAAATAATTGACATTTAGTAGCATCGGATTTTGGTTCAAAATATTCTTTAATGATTTTATAAGAATTATAACGAATAGTATGGTTAGGTAACTTACCTTCAAGTGATGCTAGACCACTTTCATCAACCTGAATGTGTTTAGGAGTTCTTCACAACACAAAGCTCAATCTAGGTAGGGATGATGAATCCCTATTCTAGCATTCTTGACCTCCTTGTTGTGGAGTTAATAATGTAGTAGTTCTTGCCCATTCAATCACCGACGAAGAAAACTGGGAGGAGAGTGGACATGGGATTGACTAGTTTATGGAATGTATGATTTTCCAATAACAAGTTGACCCACATGAACTTTTTCACCACAATTTTGTACACCAGTTTCCTCTCTAATTTCATCCATTGTATAATCATCTTCAAGAAAATCCTCCATCATCTGGTCATCCAAAACAAGTTGTGATGATGAAATACTGGATGGATTGGTCTACACTAAACTCTTATGCTTTTCTTGTGGTGATGAAGGAGAAACAACAATGACATCTATTCCTCTAGAAATTGGATTTCCCTCTTCTGAAAGCCTACACTTTGACATACAAAATTTTCCTTTTATCTTTCTTCTTCTACCTTTTCGATCAATTTATCTTTTATCGAGGAATTTATTTCTCAAATACATTGGTTCCCCATGTTTAAAGAGAAAAATTGGTTTCCAAGCACCCCACCACAAATTTGTCTTGGTATTACACAAGAAGGCATAACTAACAATTCCAAGTCCAAGTGGACAAATTTGTCTTCATGTTACAAAAGAAGACACAACTAATAATTCCAATTCAAATTGGAGAAATTTTTCTTGGTATTACACAAGAAGACAACTAACAATTCCAATTCCAATTAGATAGATTTTTCTTGTTATTACACAACTAATAATTCCAATTGGACAAATTTGTCCTGGTATTACACAATAAGACACAACTAACAATTCCAATTGGACAAATTTGTCTTCCAATTCCAAGAAGCCACAAGAAGACACAAACAATAATTCCAATACGACAAATTTATCTTCTAATTCCAAGAAGACACAAACAAAAATTGCAATTCCACTTGGACAAATTTGTCTTCCAATTCCTCCCATGATGGTCTTGCAATAGCAAAAAAATTCCTATGATTTAAACAACAAGACTAAAATAAGAAAAAAATGTCTTTGTGCATTATTTTTGTGTGCAGATGTTGGGAGTGCTTTATCGGGCTTGAGATAAATGAGGTAGTGGAGTGTGCTTGGTACAAACAAAATCCCAGCAAGAACACACGTGCATTCCTAAAATGTGTGTTCCCTAAAGTGTGTGCGTGTTCTAGGAACCTGCACATGTTCCTGATGGGCATGCATGGGCGACAATTACAAGGATTTCAAGTCACAAGAGCATGTGCATGCTCTTAATGAAATGGATATAGAATTTATTATAGACCAAACATATTTATGAATAAATATGTATATGTGTATGGGGGAAACTAGGACCTAAGGGCTTATGATTGAAAGTGTTTTGAAGCATAGAGAAATGGTTAGAGAATCGAGATGTGGGTGCAATGGTTGTGGGGCCTTTAACAAGAGGTATATGTTGTACACACCGATTACACTGAGAGGGGCGGTGAACAATGTAGGGCTTTTTTTTCAAAACATCCCTCATCACAAAAATCCTTAGTTAGCAATCACCATTTACTTATTAATTATTGTTGTCATTTATAATTAGTTAAATTTGAACATGCATCAACAACATATATCAGCAACACATATCATCAATAATTCATCACCACAAGGAAGAGCACAAGATGTATATACAATTTTCTTTTTATTACGGACTACAATCCTTGGGTTATCAACAACAACTGAATAGAGTATAACTCTACAAGATCACCATCTCTATAATGAAAGAATCATCTTACACAACTCAACATCAACTGAGAAGAGGCATCAATCCTCAACATATACCAATCTGTCAACAGGTACATGACCTATCAGTAGTGAAGCATGTGTATGTTCATTCCCTACCAGTAGTACAACTCATGTATGTACAAAGCCTATCTGTACTATAACCTATGTATCACTTCTAAGTTACTTGGGGTTTTCTCTTCAAGACAAACCCAGATCCTTTACATCCTTCAGTCACATTCACTTCTGTCTTTCACTATCCAATCTGAACCATAACCAATCACAACACATCCAGGATATCCAACAACTTACTCATGCTCCTCAACCATACAATATGAATGCTACTCATCATGTATAAGCAACCAATATACTATGGAAATAATATCAGTACTGAACCATAAGAGGTATGCTCACTCTATCAATCACCCAACACAACCATATCACAACGACCATACCAATAATTCCTTAATCATTCACCACACAATAAGCAAGAGTATCCATCAAGACAACCATGTAACCATACCATAGTTTCTATGGAAGATGTGAGACCATAGAGTGAAGATATGGAACCTGCTTCAGCCTTCAAGAATATGATCATCAACTCACATCCAAGTATTCATGACTTATTCACTATACACGATCTATCCTCCTTTATCCCATGTATGTACATGCTCTGGCTCATTGCAGCCTGCGTATGTACGCTCTCTGGCCCATTACTGCTCGCGTGCTCCTTTAGAAACTAGGGTTTTTGAACTTCCGAAACTTTCACTGTTAAGATCTTAGACTTACGGAAACTTTGATGCATCCATGAGATCCTCCATATTCTCTCTCTCTCAGAATATATCTTCAATGCATGCTCAAGAGATTCATTTCACAAGATACCCTTTCCTCTTATTTATACTCTCCAAGTAGCTTCCTTAGAAGCATATTCTATGTCACTTTGTCCACATAATCACTTATGTTCAAATTTTCCCAATTTTCCACTTGTCCATGTATCCAATAGCCACTTGACAACTTAACCCTCTTTCCTCATTTTTGGGTTAACATTCTCATAACTACTTTCCATAAATAGAAAGTTATCCATTTATTTGATTATTTAAATAATCCTCCTTGACTTTGTCACTTTACTTTATTATTTAAATAATCACTTCACTTTATTTAAATAATATTTTCTTTGTAATCATTTTGACTTCTTTGACCATTTAGGGCTTCAAGCCATCATATGAGGGTCCTCCAACTTCGTAAGGCCATAACTCTCAAACCGCGAGGAGTTATGTGGCATTCCACATACCACTAGAAATGGCATGACAAGAACTATCCAACTAGGAAAGTTTCACTGATAAATTCATTGATCTTCATCTCATTAGTACATAATTAATCATGGGTTCTCTAAACATACTTCTAGGATAACTCAACCGCAAAGCATCTTCCCGTGAGGGCTTTCACCATAAGGGGGAAACTTTGGAGTTCATCCATTTTTACTCCTTATCAACCATGATAATACAATAATCAGTTATCTTTATATCAATCCAACTCTGCATCATATATCAATGACAACTCATTTATCCATCTTCATCTATGCATGACATCATATGACTATGATTCCACTTGTCATCAATCCATTCAAATCAAGGACTATACATACTTCATCAATATACTATGACAAGACATTGTTCATTTGACCTTTGACATCAATCAATCGTCCTTTGGCATCGATCAATTCCTTGACATCAATCCTTTGACATCAATCAATCAATGACAACATGATTCAACAATCTCCCCCTTTGGCATTGATGGCAATACCAACATTGATGTCAACATCAATCATTGATGGAAACATGTAGACAAGTCATTTCTCTTCATCAATAGTCATCTCAATCACATCAATGTGACTATCTCTCCCTCTTTGACATCAATGGAAAAGGGTAGTTCTCTCCTTGGGGTTTCTCCCCCTGCCTAAACTCTCCTTGGGGATACTCCCCTTGTCTGAATGCCTTTGCTCTTCCTCTAAATAATATCTTCCCTTTTGAACAAGGGATATCACTCTGATGTAATGTTGAAGATATATCGCTCATGCTCCCCTTGTGACCAATGCTCCCCCTGGAACTATGACTCTGTGCTCTTTCTCCAAGTATAGGGCTATTTTACTAAGTATGCATCTGATAAATACATCCTTCTATAATCATGGGAAGAAGAATGACTCCCCCTATGTGTATGTCTCCCCCTATATTCTCTACAATATGAACAATATGCTACCACTGCAATATGCTTCTGTTGCAAATGCTACTTCTTAACCGAATCATAGATCAACCGCTCTTACTGTGACGATCCTTGGACCTGTCCATGCATCAAACTCATGCCATACCATACATCATGAATAAAAATATATGTCAACAATGAAATAGAGAATCATGAATAAACATGAACCAAGTACATCATGTACTAAATTGTGTGCCCACCATGCACAACATCCATGTACATCAATACCATAGAATATGCCATAAGATATCATCAATGGAGTGTATCAACCATATTCCTCTACCAACATGCCAACTGTGTGCCACAAAAAAGTTTCATATCACTCATGATATGCCCCCACCATGAACCAAGTGCCATAATCATGTATCTCAATCATCCCATATGTGATATACCAAAGTATATGCTAAACAAGTAATATAAATGGTATAATTTTAGCCAAATACTTTAACATTGCACTAATCATGTATCACCACTTGTACCAAGAAAGTACATCAACCATGCACTAATACCACAATCAATATGTGTCCTCATACATGTATGCCAAAACATGTGCCAATCAAATTGCTAGTAGGTGCCTCTACCAATGTACTAGAAGTGTACCAATCATGCATCAACTGTAGATCAAGCTATGAATCCTCAATGTTGTACAACATGACCAACTATACACCTCACATCAACTCACCAACTACATGTCCCAATATGTAGCCCATCCATATGCCAAATGCATGCACAAAGTTATCTAACAAGTATGCCTCCAATAATACATCAAAAGATATATCAATGAAACTCAAATATGTACCAGCCATGTACCTCAACAGATCAGCCCCAAAGTCCACTCACTACAACAAATACCAAGCATCCAATGTGTACTATAAGTTTTCCTCAATAGATCAATGACATCTTTAGCTAGTGTCCTCATGATATATCTCATAACTAAAGTGCCATAAATTTACTGTCACAACCATCATTGTTCTTCAATAGAAAATGACTCAATCCATACTCAAGGGTTAGTACCATGCATCCAAGATGGTCTTTCAACACTCAACCATATGTCATCATCATACATACATCAATTATGTATGTTAGCAAGTAATCATGAAAACCTACAACAAACATTGTGAGACCCTGCAACAAAATTTATATCATCACATCAAGTTGCAACCCATGTGCATAGCCCTTTTCCCAAGGATTTTACCACATACACGTGGCCTACTGCACAAACATCTCATTTGTGTACGCTACCTATTCATAGGTCAGCCTGCATCTGTACACGACTGTTACCACTGTAACCTGCGTATTCTTCTAAAGATGACACACTTAAGCTTCCCTTAAGGCTTTCATTATGCTTTGGTTGTTCAGTATTCTTGACCCACTTTTAAAGGTGTCCTTTCTTCTCAGAACTTGAGCTCTGAGCTTCCATATTTTCAAAAATGTCTTCTTCCTTACTTCATGCCTTCTTCTAGTCATGGCATATGAAGCCTTCATCATGGAATTTCTTCTTGTGTTCCAACAATCTTGAGACTTGTGACAAAATCCACTACAACTGTAGCATCTCATGATGTGACAATGAACAACAATGTGTCCTACTTGATTACATATCCAATACCTTAGGGTGTTATGAAATATTTCATTATCTCTCCTTGCATAAAATCTGCATTCCAAAGATTTGTGACCATATTCATTACATGAGTAACATTGACCATGAAAAATATTTTCATACCTTTGCTTTGGTTTCCATATTCAAGGCATCTCTCTTCTTTGAGGTGTAAAGATGGCTTCTTTTGATGTCTTCCTTGATTTTTTCTTTTGAGACACACTGACTACATTGAGAGTGGGGGTGAACAGTGTAGGGATCTTTTTCAAAAAATCCCTCATCACAAAATTCCTTAGTTAGCAATCACCATTTACTTATTGTTGTCATTTATAATTAGTTAAATGTGAACATGCATTAACAACATATATTGTTGTGCCTCTTTTGTCACCTAAGTGAGAAAAATAGAGATGCTTACAATCTTAGTTGGGTTAGCTAAGCAAGACAACTGTAAGGGAAAAGGGTTAGAGAAAGAAATATAAAAGAACAACTAAGAATTAAACTAAGAAATAAAAGAACAACTAAACTATTTGAGCATAAGGGCATAAGGACATAAGATAAAAAAAAAAATCAATAAGACTCATGTCACCAATGGCAAGGTTGATATTAGTGAAAGAAAACACCGAGAAGAAAGAGGACTATGAGTCCCTTCTTCCTCCAAGGGAGGGATCTTGGACCCCCACAAATAAGCTCTTCTTACAACTTTGAATGAAAATGGTGAAAGAATTCCAAATTAATACACTCAAGAGGTGAGATGAATTGTCCAATGTAATGGTGCTAGTATACTCTTGATGAGAATAGAGGATTCCTCAAGAGAATAGTAGTAGCATAACTTTGCTATTGAAATTCCTTGAAAATGAAGTGCACCCATTGCCTTGTTTTATAACACCTCTTTGAGGTATTGTGCAACTAGCTTGTAGTGTGAAAAGAGGCTAATTAGAGCATTTTTAGGTCTTTGACCAGCCACCCAGTCGAATCCAGTTGAGATTTGGGTGTCAAATCAACTTGGAAGATGAACCAGAAGTGGGTGGGAGGCTGACCAATCTTATAAATTCATTTTTCTCAGATGTGCGCGGCTTTTAGTGACCACAATCGCGCATCGGGTGCATGTGCGCTTTTCTTGCATTTCTGTTTTGTGCATGTGCGCGAGCGCCCTGTGCAGTCATAACACACTTTAATTTTATCATTGGATGTATAGTTTTGGACCTTTTGGAAATGATTTTGTGGTAATTTTGGTCCATGGGTGACCTCATAACTGTTTGACGATGCTGGATTCTTGTAACCATTTGTAGACGAAATTTCAGTGATAACAGATGCCCCCTGATGGATGAGGTTAGGAGCATACATATAGCCAAAATTGATCAATGTTTCTTCTACTGAGAGTGCCATTGTAAGAGAAAGCGATAGTGAGGGTGTCAAGAGTTACCCATTGGAGGGAGAAGGGAACTTGTAGAACGCAACCTTCCATAAGGTGTGTAAAAATAAACTGTGTACAAACGAGGCGGGCATGCCCCATGCTCATGTCATGTAACTAAAAAAGGAATGGTGTGTTGATGTAGACAACTGCAGTGCCCTCAGGGGCAGTCATGATAAAGGTAGAAGACAATTCTATGGAGGAACATACTCTGAATAGTAGGCAGTGACATCTGTAAGAAATATCATGGATTCTGTAGGTAATGATATCCCAACCAAGTTCAAAGGTCTTCGGCAAACATAAGAAATAACTGCAATAGTTGCAAAGTAAGACCCACCGTAACATGAGAAAGTGTTGAATTTGAATGTTACGGGGGTCAACAACAACAGGGAGAAATTGTGGTTCTCCCTGTGCCATCTGAGACCTCTCATTGAAAAGGTAATGAGAGTTACGATACTGTCGCCCTTCTGGAAAACTGCGCTGATGTCGAAAAAAGGGGGAAGCGACTCCCAGAAGCAAAGGGCTTCGTGAAATCTACTAGGTGAGGTTAGGAACTGGAGGAGGTACATGGTCGAAGTCAAGATGTATGAGGACTCTAGACTACCCTTTGTTGGGTGTATATGCGAAGTATAAGTGGCAGCAACCGTTCAACTAGGTCGAGTGTCAAGGGGACAACAAGACATGGGATAAGTTGTGCCAGAGGCGGGACAAAGTGAACAAACTCAGAGGGCAGAGGTAAGTGGCCTATGGGATACTCGGAGTATATGGATGATGTCAACAAGGGTATATGATAAGGAGTGCCCCAACCAAGGGCAACATGGGTTGCATTTGCCAAAAAGGGAAGAAGGTCGCCAAAGGTGACGACAAAAAGGTATGTAAATGCTGGAAACAAAGGATTTTTACAATTTACCAAATAAATAAATAATAATTTGGGATGAGTGTACAAATACAGAAACAGGTGCCCCCATGTAATATGGTTGGGCCGGTTAGGGTGCAATTTGCTTGGAGAACCGGTGCAAGGTGGGGGCCCCATGGGTGGGTTTTTGTATGAGGTAGATGAAATGGAGGGAAATTTGCAGAGGGGAAAATTGATTGTGGATGAAATGGAGGGTTCATGATACTGTGGAGGTGAAGTCAAAATAGAACCTTGAAGAGATAATCTAGGAGTCCATTGGGAAAGCTAGGAAAATGAGGAGAAGGAGTATGTGGCTGATTCACGACATGATGTAAGACTATCGAGACTCCCATCCGTAACAACATGAGTGTCAAAGTGTCAAAGGGTGCTATGAATGGGACAACTCATGTGGGGGAGAGTGCTACCGGGTGACAGTACCTAAAATGCAATGGAGGTGTCGGTACTGCAAAGCCGAAGATGGGGATCTTAGAGGTAAATGTCAGAGGGTGTGACTAGAGATGAAATTGAGATTCAGAGGGAATGATAACATGCTAGTGTTGATTATATACCTGAAGGGGTTGCGTTGATGTATGATGACCAAGTACATGCACACATGAAAACCAAATACCCGACGTGGACAATATCTGAAGAGAATCGACCATACAAGTAGTGATTTGATAATTTTGAACATGAGCATGCGTACCTGGACGAGGTATGAAAAAATGGCACCCCGAGGGCTAAGGATAAAAACTGGCCTAGGGACTATTTTGATGTAGATGACGGGATGCTGATCCCGTGGCTGAAGAAGAATCGAAAAACAAACACTCGGAGCTCCCGGAATGGTGTTTGGAAGTTTGGCGGAAAGGCCTATATATAGTTGTAGGGTCCACATTGCCACCTCATTTGTACTTGCTGCCATAGTGACTGGATGAGAGGTATTTAGAGGATATTTGGAGATTCCGGGAGGACGAGGCAGCCGATTTAGGACCAACGAGCTTCAGGTTAGTGGTCTTATCATCCTGCATAGAAGTAGGTTTTCAATTTATTGGCAGGGCCTGTACGGAGGGCCATATAGGGGATTTTATGGGTGTGGGCCCCCCAGTGCACGGGAAATCCAAAAATATGCACGCACAAGTGTGCACCTGTTATCTGGATATTCGTGCATGGGTTCGCCCTTAGGGGGGACAAAGGCACGCATGATATGCGCACTTATTTGCTACACAGTTGCGCATGGGTGCACGACTGTGTAGTGGACATGCATGCTGTGATGCACATCTATGTGTGTGACAGGGGCGCATGGAGGCACCCCTGTAGGGTGGGCAGGCGCGCTCTCATGCACACCTGTGGGATGGACAGGAACACCAGAGTGTGCACCTGTGTGTGTGACAGGGGCACATGGAGGCGCCCCTGTAGGGTGGGTAGGTGCGCACTCATGCGTGCTTGTGGGATGGATAGGCACGCTAGAGTGCACACCTGTGGTGTGAACAGGCATGCATATGTGCATGCCTATGGGGTGAATAGGTGAGCATATGTGCGCACCGGTGGGTTAAACGGTCGTGCCTTAGGAGCAAGGATGACGGGTGCAAAACTTATCTTTTTTGGAGATATTAATGTGTTTTATGGTCAATATGGCTGACCTAGGACTGTATTATGTGGTTGCAGGTGATCATTTGCATGATGCCAGTCCATTGGTGAGAGATGGACTGGTCACAGCTGATGGATGTTGTATCTATTGAGGATCCAGGGGTTCGTGTGACTTTGGCAGCCTGTGGGCTGCTGAAATTCTTTGAGTGCCCGTTGATATGGGCGTAGGAGTATCTCCTGCAGTTTCTGATCCGGATGTGGAGTCTGGACCTGCATTGCTTTATGGTGTGGGGAGAGAAGATTTCCTTCATTGCGGTGGAGGACATATATTTTCTAACTGGGCTCCCTTTTCGGGGAACGCCCCTACCGGCAGAGCTGGTGTTACTTGCGGATGTGTCGTTAGCGACCTTGTGCTGGAGGTACTGTTCGAGGGAGAACTACATGTCGGGCTCCATCATGAGTATCGGGGTGATGGATGCTTTGGCTCATCACTGTGTAGTGGCGATGATTGTGAGGGTATATGGGTCCCTCATGACTTAGCAGATCAATGGTGGCCAACTGAGGGTTATGGGGAGGGCACTAGCTGGCGATCATTTTTCCTGGGGGTTGATGCTACATGCCAGGATGGTAGGGCAGCTGGACAGATGTCAGTCTATAGACTCAGGGGACTTTACCTTTGGGTCCATAATGGTGGCCTGGTTTTTGGAGAGGGTGCTGATGTTGCACCCTAGGATTTTGTTGGGTGCACCAGGTGCATGAGAGCCGCGATTGAGGTGGTGGTCGACGATTTTGGTTCGCCACGGTGGTGGCGAGGGAGGCCATTTTTTCATGGATGAGGCGACACAGGTGCGGCGGCAGATGTTGCAGGTCATACTGTTGTATCCATACTATGGTATTGACTTCTAGGGTGATCCGGACATGGTGTTACCTCTAGGGGAGGTGTTTGATCACCGAGGTATGTTTGTGATTTTGATATGTTGATTTTTGAGATAGTATGACATATGTATTTTGTATAGATGCTGATACTATTGTTTGGTTGTTTGTATGTGCAGATGTGGGACCTCACGAGCATGAGGTTGAGCTGATGAGAGGGTCGGCTCACCAAGAGCCGGGGAGACCACCGCGGGGAGGGCCATAGGCAGGAGAGAGACTTCGATGCGAGGATGCTGAGGTGAGACCATCTGATGACGAGAGAGAAGCTAGGAGATGTCGTTTTGATGACCCTGGTGTCGGGCCATCGCATGCTCCTTCGGTGGAGGCCGGGGGATATTTTGAGGATATTCGCCGCCACCTGGAGGTGGTGCTATAGGGAGTGCTTGAGGGAATGTGGTCGTGCATCCAGGATGAGGGAATCCTGGAGCAGTATGTGGGAGTTTCATTGACGTGGTGGGACGTGGTGCAGCGAGCAGCAGTAGCAGGTGCTGCAATGACCGAACGGTTACCTCCTGGTTTGAGGGGACCAGTAGTGGGTGGGGCACCACCGCTTGAGGGAGGGGTAGGAGGTGGTGCGCTAGAGGCACCTTGAGTGTCGCTCTATGTATGGTTGTATTTTGTATATAGGATGGTGAGCCCATTTTGTACCGAGGTGCTTTACTGACCTGTGGATTTTGGATATGATGTTTTGTATGTAAACATTTTGATGGCACTGGTGACCAATTTATATATATATGAGTATACATTTTTTGGGTCTTTGTGATGTGTACATGTTTTTTTTAATGTGTTGATGATGTCTAATATATATATATGATGTGAGAGGTTCTTGATGGTTTATGTGTGTGTGGAGATATCTTGATGTGATATATGCCAATCTAATATAATGTTAGCTAAGTTATCTGTGATTTGATTCAATTGTCTTGGAATATGTGTAAATGTAATGAAATCAAAATGTCGAGATAACAGTCTAACTTGCAGGTATTTGTGAAAGAGGCACGGATCGCAGACACAGTACACATTGTTGAGCTGGAGGATGACTAGTTGAGAGTCAAGAAAGACGCTAAGGTGACGAATATGATGCTGATGGGAATTGACAAGGAGGCCAATGACAGCGGTGTATTTGGCTTGGTTGTTGGTTGCTGCACCCAGAAATATGCCGCTAGAGTGGAGCAGTTCATGTGAGGGGGTATAGAGGGCCCAAGTTGCCGAAGCGATATTTTGTGTCCAACGGCTGGCACTGTCGGCTTAACTGATGTGGTAGGCTGATGGAGCTGGCATCTGTCAATAAAACAAATGATAGTTTAGACGCGAGGGATGGAAAAAAGATTAAAAACACTATAAAAAGCAATAACCTAATGTAGAATGGCTACGCTTAGGCGTAAAATTTCTTTAAGTATAACACGTTGACGGGTTCTTTGAGAGAGAGGCCTTCAGGAGAGGCCATGATGTATGTGCCTTTGGTGAGGCAATGTTGGATAATGTAGGGGCCGTGCCATAGTGACTCTAATTTGCCGTGACCTAGGGTATCATGAACGATATCGTAAGCAAGGACGAGGTCGCCTTCGTGAAATGAGCGAAGGTTGACATGGCGATCAAAGGTGGCCTTTGATCATTTTTTAGCTGCCTCATTGTTCTGTAATGAGGATTGATAATCTGCATCTAGGGACTCTAAGTTCAGCAAGCGCTGCTCCATTGGAGAAGTGTCAGGTAATAGCTCAATTTCGGTGCATAAGGTGGGAATTTCACACTCAATGGGAAGAGTGGCCTCAACCCCATGGACTAGATGAAATGGTGTGAAACCAATGGTTTTTTTTGCGACCATTCGGTAAGCCCATAGCGTGGAAAATAACATATGATGCCAATTGGTATTATGTTTGCTAACCGTTCACTGCAAAATGGTCTTAAGGACCTTGTTAACTGCTTCGACCTGTCCATTAGACTGAGGGTAATATGGAGAGGCAAACTCCATGGATGATTTTAGGGGCTAAATTTCGTTCATGGGCTAATTTTCCATGGATTTTCCAAAACCGAGATTTGCTACTTTAAAAATGATTCACCCAAATTCTATAGGATAAAATTATTTTACCTTAAAAATTGCCAAAAATTTATAAAAACTATATAAAATCCTTATAAATTTGAATATTTTTACAAAAATATCGCCAAAGGATATTTTTTGACATATGAAGGATTAGTAATATTCGCCAAGGTTACTACATTTTAAAACAAATTTTGTCCTTAAAATCATCCCTAGCAAACTCGTGGGAGAATCCCAACCGAGATGAGAGTTCGACAAAAATATCATTCTCGAAATGTTTCTTGTGATCGGAAACTAGTTGTTGTGGTACTCCGAAGTGAGATATGATGTGATTAAAGAAAAAACGCACTGCAGTGTTAGCGGTGTTGTTGAAGGTGGGCATGGATTTAGCCTATTTTGTGAAGTAATTGACTGCGACAACAATGTATTTTTGTCCATTGTTGGATGGGGGATTACAAGTCATGAAGTCGATGCCCCATTTACAAAAGGGGCCTGCAATAATGACTGGGTGGAGAAGAGCAGGTGGTGTTCATGCTTTGTTGGCATACATATGACATTTATCGCATCGCTTCACAACATGAATGAAATCGTGAAACAATGTAGGCCAAAAATAACCTGCTCGGATGATTTTCTGAGCAGTGGACATTCCCGAAAGATTTCCCCCACATGCGCCGCTATGGAAATCGTTCAAGACTCTATCAGCTTCGTCAATAGTCAAGCATCGATGAAGTCAATAGTCAAGCATCGATGAAGTATGGTGTCGACCCCTCGCTGATATAAGATATCTCCAATGAGGAGATAGCAGGGGGGCTGGTGACGAATACGATGACAATCATCTTATGAGAGGTGGTTACCAAACTTTTGGGTTTGGAGGTAGACGAGGAGGTCACCGTACCAAGGATCATCTGAAGTGATGTAAAAGAGATGTTCATCAGGGAAGTCGGTATTGATGGGGGTACTGATAGTATCAGAGGGGAAGGTCGTGACCAGTTCGACGAGGACGAGGGATTTCTTGCTCTTGGGTGTTGAAAATTCAAGATCGTATTCCTGAAGGATAACAATCCATCGGGAAAATTTTCCATTAATTTGCCAATGACTGAGAAAGTATTGCATAGGGTTGGAATCTGCTATGACCTTAGTCGTGCAAGGCAGAATGTAATGACTCAGTTTCTGGACTGCGAGGATGACTGCAAGGGCTAGTTTCTCTTCATGTTTATACTTCAAGGGTGGCCTTGAGAGGTTTTTACTAATGTAGTAAATGACATGCTCACGATCGCCATCACTGATTTGAACGAGAACTCCTGTGACTGAGACAATTGATGCCAATATGTAGAGGATATAGTCACGATTGTAGTCAGGTGAACTAATTAAAGGGAAGTTGGAGAGTGCCATTTTAAGATCGTCAAATGATTTTTGGGCATGTTCATCCCAGTGGAATGGGATGTCATGGCAGAG
The DNA here is from genome assembly GCA_009831015.1 of Picea engelmannii. Classification (NCBI taxonomy): domain Eukaryota; kingdom Viridiplantae; phylum Streptophyta; class Pinopsida; order Pinales; family Pinaceae; genus Picea; species Picea engelmannii. The sequence goes on along the minus strand of ML788530.1, from coordinate 83,398 downwards.
TAAGATAAGGAAATAGTGTTCTCGAGTGGCATAGTCTTGGACAAAATGCCGTAGAAAGTTAGCTTTTCCTTGTAGGCTCTGTAGTTGGCGTAAATTCCGTGGGGGTGGAATTTCGGTGATGGCTTGGACTTTGAGGGGGTCCACGGTAATACTTCTTTGGGAAACGATGAATCTGAGGAGGCGCCCAATAGTGATGTAGAATACGCATTTGAGGGGGTTCAAGTGGATGTTGTACTAATGACACCGTTGGAAGACGATCCATAAATCATCAAGATGTTGGGTGTGTTTTTTGGAGAGACTGTCCAAGTATGCGAGGATGATATGAGCTAGATAATGAAAAATGTAGGTCATAGCCCATTGGAAAGTTGTGCCAGTGTTCTTTAGGCCAAAAGGGATGACACGATATGCAAGTACCACAAGGGGTAGTGAATGCAGTTTTGTATTGATCGGATGGGTGGATTTGAATTTGATTATAACCAGAGAAACCATCCATGAAGGACAAAGACTCGTGGCCTATGCAGTCGTCGATAATTTGATCGATGAAAGGCATTGGAAAGTTGTCTTTGGGACAGGTGTGATTAAGATCACAAAAGTTCGTGCAGACGCGGATAGTGCCTTGTTTTTTATTAACGAGTACAGGGTTGGAAACCCATGAGGTATAGACGATGGGGTAGATGAACCCAACCATGTGTAATTTGTCAATCTTTGCTTTAATGGCCACTACTTTGGATGGGTGTAATGGTCGTTATTTTTGACGAACAGGTGTAATGTCAGGCCAGGTGTCGATGCGGTGTTCGACAATAGAGGGATCGAGGCTAGGCATCTCTGTGTATGACCAGGAAAAAATATCCCGATACTCTTGGAAGAGGGCTTTATAGGTGGTGATTTCTTGAGGAGTGCATGCGACGCCAATGGTGATTTCCTCAACGACGCCATTTTTGATGGAAATATTGATTTTGATGATTGGGGAAATGTTGGCCATGTTGCCTTCTTCAAAAGCATCAGGGGTCGCGATGGGGTGGTTGAACCAGTTGATATCCCCTGATGGGATAAAATCCTTGGTTTCGACTGTGCATATGGGGTGTTGGTTAGGAGGCGTGAAGGCTTCCTATGAAAAGAAGATCACTCTGTGGTGTAGCGCATCTGATGGGTAGTCGGGAGTGGTTAGTTCCTCGAGTATGTCCTCATCACAGTGAAATTGGCAGGAATACAAGGGGTCTAATAGAGTGATATCGGTGACTGTCACCGTGTGGTTGTCCTTTGGTGATGAAGAAGTAGGGGGAACGATGTAATGAGATTGCGATGGTTTTCTTGACATAAACCAGATATCGAGGTACTGGGGAGTGCTAGTGGTAGTTGGATGTAAAATTTCCATAGGGAAATGAATGGAAGAGTTGGGGGGATTGGGGGGTAAATCCTCAGATAAGTCATGCAAGAACCATGGAGGAATAGGGAGTGCCTCAGGTTCAGGAGAAATGATATGAAGAATCTCAAGTAATGATGTAAGGTCAACCATCGATTCTATAGGGGGTGCATGGGTTTGAATCAGGGCCATATGGCGTTGCCTGTATTCAATGATCATAGGACATTGATATGTAAAATGATATAAAGATTCACATAGAGAGCAAATGCATCTCATGAGTTCATTGACTGAAGTCATGACATAGTGGATGTCAGTGATGTTTGGTGGGGATGACGTAACTGGACAGTGGTCCTGCTGGAAGCTTTGGCGTACTGTGACTAATGTCTGGCAGAACTGAGGTAGCACTGGGAAATGTTGTGTATAATGGCCATATTCTGAACACATGGCACAAGTGAATTTGGTTCGCAGTCCTTTGCTACTTGTGTTCGTGGAGATAGTAGTGGTACTTGTTACAGTGGCGAGTGGTGATGGTATTTGACTGGGTTAAATGAGGTTACGTAACTTGGGTAAAGATAGGCATTTGTTGGTTGGGTATCCATCTTTCTCACATAGCGTGCAAGGAGGTTGGATGCGTGGGGGAAGTGGAGCTATGGGTTCCTTCTTTTTTCACCTACCCCCAACTATGGCAGGGAGGTTAGTGAGTGGGGGTGTAGGGGGTATGGTGGGAGTGAGTATGGGAATCGTCATTGGGATTCCTTCCATTTGGGGGGGTAGGGATGGTTGAGGGATCATATATGGTGGATGTAAATACCAAACTGGAATTGCCAATACCATATTAGGGAGGGTAAGTGTTGCTGCCACTTCGAAAACGTGTACGCCTGGTGGAGGGTAGAAGAAGGGGATTTGAGTGATGGCTTGGGGAACTATCTCCCAAACTTGGATATGGCCTAGGGGAGAGGTGAAATCATGACCTGGTGGAGTCGACGAGTTCGTAGGAGGCTCACGAGGGGGGATCTCTGTGACTAGTGGGACGTCAGAGATGATAGAAGCCTCCCTAGGAGGAAGGGTATCCTCTATGTTAGTTATGTTGGATGATATGACGCATATTTGATTGGAAGGATGAAGGAGTGGTGGCGCGCCGTGGTAAGTTCCTAACAATGATGGGTCTTTGAAAATCCTGGGACCCATTTCGATGAGTGGGTATGCGTAATGACTCGTGTGGATGAGAGGGAGAATGTTATCGATGTTGGTAGAGGGGTTAGGCTCGTAATGCGAAACTTGGTCAATTGTGATGATCTTCCCGTTGTGGGGGAACATCTTGGTTTCAAAGACGGAAGAGGCAACTTCCTTCATAGCGTACATGTAGCTACGACTGAACAAGATATTCTAATCGAGTGGGGCATTGATAACTTCAATGTCAATGAGAATAGTCTTGCCCTTGAGTTCTACAGGGACATTTTGGAAGAGCCCTTTAGGAGACGATGGTCATCCATCATAATCTCTTAAGGTAATGGCAGATGGGATGAGTTTAGGGGAACCAAGTTTCTGCCATACAGACTTGGACATGATGCACATGGATTCTCCTTCATCGATGATGCACCAATGAACTATAATGTTCTGAATTTTTATTGGGATTTGAAAAATGATTAGAGCGGGGAATCGAGGTTCTCCACTGTCGAGATCAAATGTGATGAGTTGAGTATCTGTGGGGTTGAATACCCCCAAGGTGGAAAGTAATGATTTCTGTTGAGTGGGGCAAGTTTGAAGGACTTCTAAGACTGACATGGCAGCCAGGGATTGCGCTAAGTCATCAACAAAACTGTAATTATGAGTCGCCCTAGCCTGTGGGTTGTGGACATTCCTGCACAATGGGATGCGAGGGATATGAAGCGGTGGTTCTGTGTTAGGGCAAGGAATCACCAACGGGGGTCCCGTTGGTGCGGGAATTGTTTCTTGGGGAATGGGAGGAGACTCAACGGGTGCACGGTATTGACGATTACATGTTTGCAGAAGGATTTCTTCCTCACTGGTGAGGAGGATAGTACAATCTACAAGATTGTTTGGATTGAGGTACTATCCCAATGGTGGTGGGGTAGGCTGCATCTCTGGTTGGGTGTTCATCACACCTTGGTGTGGAATGGCGTTTTGCAGCACGAATGAGGGGGGTTGTTGCATGTATTGTTGTGGGGCCTGCTGAGGGGTGGGCGGTGCTGGAGGATGTGGTAGATTGACTGAGTCTTTCAGTCGTTTAAAATCAGTGATTTGGGGGCAATGGTAAGTATAATGACCGAACTCACCGCAAAAGGCACATGGGAAGGTGGTTTTAATAGTATTGTTATTTCTCCCTTGATGCTTGTTGTTATTTCCCCCCTGGGGGTTCTGATTCCCTGGATTCTGGTTTCCCCTAGTAGGTTGGTTCTATTGGGGGTGATTCCCACCTTGACCTGGGTTCTTATTGTTCCTGTTTTTCCCTTTCTTTTTGGCATTATTCGACGGATGGGTCAGATTTTCCATATTCAGTTGTTCAAAATTTTGATATTGCTGAAGGGGAGAGGGTTGAACAAAATTGACCCCAGCGTGAGGATGTGGGGGAGCCATGGGTTGAGGAGGACCAGGGAATGGGAAGTACGAATTTTGTGGGAGTTGCGATTCATAAGGTACATAGGAAGGCGTGATGCTTTCGCTAGTACTCAAAGGATAAGCTGAGGTAGAGTGGGTACCAGAACTTGTTTGGATAGGTCGATGTATTGGGGGTGTCGACGGTGGCCCACTGATGGGTGGAGGAATAGCAACAGGGTATCGTTGTTGATAAGGGGGTGGGGGTAATAAGAGGTTCCCCCATATGCCGATGGATATTGAGGTGTGCCATACATTGGTGGTGGTTGGGGTTGTGGTGCATGGTGTGTTGTATTACCAATCAATCCATCTGCTGAGTGAGACATCTCGAGTTTGTCTTGATCGAATGACACCAGTTTTGGGAGGTCAGGAAGTACTGTGTATAAGTACCCTGATTGTGAATAGATGAGGTCGTGTTGTTGAGCCTTACTGATGGCTTCTTCTTTTGATTGAGGGAAGGTGGAAGCTACATCTTTACTGAGGAGAGAGACAAGTGATCTAAGAAACCAGTCAAGACCCTATTGTTTGGTGGTTTCAGCTTTGCACAAACCATGTCGTCTACGCCACTCGTGAATGTGATCAGCGATATGTGTGGCTGATGTTTGTTTCAATTTAGAGAGTAGTTCAAGACCATTTTCATGGCAGATTGGTAATTGGAAGAAGGTCAAAAATGATTTGGCCAAGGACTCGAAAGTCGCATGGGACCCCGATTTTTCATCTACATACCATTTGGTTGATGGGCCAGTGAGTGTGCATTGAAATAATCATAGTCTAATGGAATCATCCATGATGCTGTTGGAAGAGAACCATAGGTGGAAAGTCATGACATGATTGGCAGGGTCATCCCCTACCTTTCCTTCAAACTTGGGGATGTCTGAAGGTAGTTTGGTGGGCATTGTATGCCATGTGGGGTCATGTAATATAGGATCATTTGTGATTTTTATTAGATCTAGTATGTTGAGAGAGGCCAAATATGGCATCAAGATTGTTGGTGGAGGATTAGTTCTAGCCATGTTGTGAGTGTTTTGTGAACCTGACCCTTGAGGGGGGCCAGGTGGGTTGGTACTTTCCCCTTGAGAGGAAGTTGCCCCCTTGCTTCCTTGTAAAGGAGAGCGAGTGGACAGAGGACCTTGGGAAGTGGACCCAAGTAATGTGGAACCAAGCAAAGCTTATCCTAAGACAGTGGCACTCACTGGAGTGTGAGAAGGTGGTGTCGATCAGTTGGCAAGACTAGGCACTCCCCTTAAGATAGGAGGGAGATGTAGCAAGCGTCTGGAACGAAGGGGATTCTATGGGTCCCTTATGATGTCCGACTAGCTGAGTAAATGTGTGCAAATGGTGGTGAGAGTAATAAATAAGCAAGAGCCTTTGTTGCAATTTTGAACTTTACATGATATATATCTAAATCAAAAAATGTAATCAGAAGTGCATCATACATCATTTTTTTTGAAAAAGAGGAATATATGTGGAGAAGGGGGTTTTGTCCATGTGGGGAATTAAAGAAAACAAATTCTTGTGTCCTAAAAGACGTAACTTCCTTCCTCTCAAATAGCACTGGACCTTCCAATAGTACTCAACAGTGGGGTCTGAAGTCACCAGAAGAGAAATTAGTGAAGGATGAAGTAATCAGTTATAATGAGGGGTAAAGGGGGCATATCCCGAAAGAGATGGCAATATTTCCCAATAGCCACACAAAATTTGATCAAGGTGCAATTGCAGCCCACAATTGCCACCTGGGTAGATGTCCTAAAATTTGATCAATAGGTACCTCGGTCAAAGTGCGGCATTTAGATTTTCAGCCTAAGAAATGGGTCATGGGATGGATCCCGTCCAAGAGGTGGGTGCCTCAAGGGGGGACACACAGAACAATCGGACCTTGGCCTTCAACCCTTCACAGGTATCTCCCTGCCTTATGGTGTTAGGAACACTTGACTTGGAGTATTTTCAGTTCCCTATTTGACAACTTCTATTGTTTTGATAATGTGAGAACCAGATAATGGGGAGTTATTTGGATGCCTATCCCCGAAATCCTACCTAGACTAAAAAATTTCTTTTGGCACCTCCTGTGGAGGAAAGCTTAGTGAATTTTTAGAAAAATTTTAGATGTGGTTGTTTGAGAGATTGGGAGTGTCAACCAACCTCGTTGAATTTAAATGGGAGTGGATAGTTTTGTCAAGAAAAGGGTGGGGTGTTTCAGAATCCCTTTGGAGGAAACTTACTTCAACCTCCACGTTTCGAGATGAAAACTATGTGAGTGAGAAGTGACTTTGTGTGTGAACAAGTGAAAGTGTGCCAATTTTTTAATAATTTAGGTGCCACCTTGTTGCATGTGGACTTCGGTTGGTCCTTACAAGTGTTGATTACCTAATTAACTAAATGTCTTTGGTACAACCTTGCATAATTCAAAAGTTCCTTTGAAGCTAGCATGTGGACATGTGGGTCCTTTACTATTCCTTTAACTCCCTATTGTGATTTAATCTATGAACAACTTTGAAATTGTCCTAGATTGTGATCATGTGGGCATGTATGGGCCCGTTACAAAACCTTTAAACTTCCCTAGTGATTTACTCTAAGAAAGTAAATTTCAACACTATTCTATCTTTGTATCATGTATGGGCCTGTTACAATCTTAAGATGTGTTTGAAAAATAAACTAAGAGGAGTCCTGAGAGGGGCTGTTGTCCTCTCCTAAAGGTTTTAATCTTTTTAAGAGAGATGAAATTGTCCTACAACCTCTTTCTGATTCTCAAGGTCACTTTGAGGTGTGAGAGAAGAGCATACTAAACTATTGTTATCCAACTTCTAGTCCCAATGCAAGTTTTATGTGATTACAAATGATTCCAACTTATACTTTTAGTCAAAGCAAGCCATCCATGTGGAAAAATGAAAGCAAAAGAGGAAATAATGATTTTAAACCCCCTAAGTGCCTATGTGTTTTGACTAATCCCTTTATATGAAGAGGGAAGTAAGTGTGGTGCAGCTTACAACATGCATGGAATTACTTTTAAGAAGGCTAGGGGCCTTCCCCAAATCACAAAAAACCTTACAATGTGAATTTTTCTGCACAGGTGTGCATGTCTTAGAGTATACATAGGTGCATTGAGCGCCTGTGCGCAGACTGAAACAAGCCTTTGGGTGTAGGTGCACAAAACAACACTCTGAATTTGGCGCATGTGCGCATGATGCGACTCTGTGGGTCAATAAACCTGTGCACAACTGACACACAGCCATAAAGGAAATTTTGGATGGAATTCTCTCAATTGAACTTTGAATTGGATGATTTGCAGGTCGGCTTGGGCCAGTTAAGGTACCTGTAAGTTAAATAAACCAAAATAAGAGCTAGAAAAACCCAAATGGGGTAGGAAATTGATACCTTTCCCTAGTGGAGTCGCCAATATGTTGCACCTCTTTCGTCACCTAAGTGAGCAAAATAGAGGTGCTTACAAGCTTAGTTGGGTTAGCTAAGCAAGACAACTGTAAGGGAAAAGGGTTAGAGAAAGAAATATAAAAGAACAACTAAGAATTAAACTAAGAAATAAAAGAACAACTAAACTATTTGAGCATAAGGACATAAGAACAAAAAAAATAATCAATAAGACTCATGTCACCAATGGCAAGGTTGATATTAGTGAAAGAAAACACTGAGAAGAAAGAGGACTATGAGTCTCTTATTCCTCCAAGGGAGGGCTCTTGGACCCCCACAAATAAGCTCTTCTTACAACTTTGAATGAAAATGGTGAAAGAATTCCAAACTAATCCACTCAAGAGGTGAGATGAATTATCCATGTAATGGTGCTAGTATACTCTTGGAATAGAGGATTCTTCAAGAGAATAACATAAACATAACTTTGCTATTGAAATTCCTTGAAAATGAAGTGCACCCATGGCCTTGTTTTATAGCACCTCTTTGAGGTATTGTGCAACCAGCTTGTAGTGTGAAAAGAGGCTAATTAGAGCATTTTTAGGTCTTTGACCAGCCACCCAGTGGGATCCAGTTGAGATTTGGGTGTCAAATCAACTTGGAAGCTGAACCAGAAATGGGTGGGAGGCCAAGCAATCTCATAAATGCGTCGTTCTCATATGTGCGTGGATTTTAGTGACCACAGTCATGCATCGGGTGCATGTGCGCTTTTATTGCATTTATGTTTTGCGCATGTGCGCGCGCGCCCTGTGTAGTCATAGTGCACTTTAATTTTATCACTGGCTGTATAGTTTTGGACCTTTTGGAAATGCTTTTGTGGTAATTTTGGTCCATGGGTGACCTCATAACTGTTTGACGATGCTGGATTCTTGTAATCATTTATGGATGAAATTTCAGTGATAACATATATCAACAACATATATCATCAATAAGTCATCACCACAAGGAAGAAAAATAGAACAAGATGTATGTACGATTTTCTTTTTATTACAGACTAGATTCCTTGGGTTATCAACAACAAATGAATAGAGTACAACTCTACAAGAGCACCAACTCTATAATGCAAGACTCATCTTACACAACTAAACATCAACTGAGAAGAGGCATCAATCCTCAATAGATACCAATCTGTCAACAGGTACACAACCTGTCAGTAGTGCAACATGCGTATGTACGCTCCCTTCCAGTAGTACAACTCGTGTATGTACACATCCTGTCTGTACTACATTCTGCGTATCACTTATGAGTTACTTAGGGTTTTCTATTTAAGAAAAATTCAAATCCTTTACAACCTTCAGTCACATTCACTTTTATCTTTCACTGTCCAATATGAACCATAACCAATCACAACACATCCAAGCTATCCAACAACTTACTCATGCTCCTCAACCATAGAATATGAATGCTACTCATCATGTATAAGCAACCAATATACTATGGAAATCATATCGGTACTAAACTATAAGAGTGTTTCTCACTCTATCAATCAACCAACACAACCATATCACAACGACCATACCAAGAATTCCTTAAGCATTCACCATACAATAAGGAAGAGTATCCATCAAGACAACCATGTAACCATACCAGAGTTTCTATGGCAGATCTTAGCCCATAGAGTGCAGATCTGGAACTTGCTTCAGCCTTCAAGAATCTGATCATCAGCTCACATCCAAGTATTCATGACTTCTTCACTGTATGCGATTTTTCCTCCTTCATCCCGCATATGTATGCACTATGGATCACTGCAACCCGCGTATGTATGCTCTCTTCCCCGTTGTTGCTAATTTACTCCTTCAGAAACTAGGGTTTATGAACTTCCAAAACTTTCACCGTCAATATCTCACACTTATGGAAACTTTGATGCGTCCATGAGATCCTCCAAACACTCTCTCTCTTAGAATAGATCTTCAATGCATTCTCAAGATATTTATTTCACAAGAGACCCTTGCCTCTTATTTATACTCTCCAAGTAGCTTCCATAGAAGCATCTTCTAGGTCACTTTGTCCACATAATCACTTATGCTCAACTTTTCCCAATTTTCCACTTGTCCATGTATCCAATAGCCACTTGGCCACTTAACCCTCTTTCCTCATTTTGGGTTAACCTTCTCATAACTACTTTGCATAAATATAAAGTTCTCCATTTATTTGATTATTTAAATAATCCTCCTTGACTTTGCCACTTTACTTTATTATTTAAATAATCACTTCACTTTGTTTAAATAATACCTTATTTGTAAGCATTTTCACTTCTTTGACCTTTTAGGGCTTCAAATCATCATATGAGGGTCCTCCAACTTTGTTAGGCCATAACTCTAAAACCCTGAGGAGTTAGGTGGAGTTACACATACCACTAGAAATGGCATGATAAGCACTATCCAACTAGGATAGTTTCACTGATAAATTCGTTGATCTTCATTTCATTATTCCATAATTAAGCATGGGTTCTCTAACCATACTTCTAGGATAACTCAACCTCAAAGCATCTTCCCGTGAGGTATTTCACCATAAGGGGAACACTTTGGATTTCATCCATTTGTACTCCTTATCAACCATGATAATACAGTAATGAGTCATCTTTATATCAATCCAACTGTACATCATGTATCAATGACAACTCATTGATCCATCTTCATCTATGCATGACATCATATGACTATGATTCCACTTGTCATCAATCCATTCACATCAAGGAAAATACATACTTCATCTATATACTATGACAAGATATTGTTCATTTGGCCTCAATCATTTGCCCTTTGACATCAATCAATCATCCTTTGGCATCAATCAATTCCTTGACATCAATCCTTTGACATCAATCAATCAATCATGCTTTGGCATCAATGACAACATGATTCAACATTATATGCATAGTGCACTTAGGGCGTGAGGTTGGAGGGGGTTAAGGGTTGAGTATAGGTTATTCCTAGGCTTAGATGGATCTAGGGGGTTTAGGTCATGGTCATTGTATAGGTCTAGGTCATGGTCTAAGTCTATCTCTAGATCTATGTCATGGTATAGGTCATGGTATAGGTCTAGCTTTAGGTCTATTTCATGGTATACATCATGGTCATCGTATAGGTCTATGTCATGGTCTAGATATTGCCATGTCTAGGTCTTTCTATGTCTATTTATGACATGTATAGGTCATGGCCATTTCTTTCCTTGCGATGTAGGGAGAGAGGGTGCAAAGAGAGGAAGAGAGAGAGTGTGAGAGGGGGAGAGGGGAAGACAAAGAGAGTGTGTGAGAGTGAGGGGTAGGG
>ML788530.1:37842-63536 GCA_009831015.1 Picea engelmannii | reverse complement strand
GGAGGGGGGAGAGAGATAGGGAAGAGGGGGGGGAGACAGAGAGAGAGAGGGAGGAGGGGGGAGAGCAGGAGAGAGAAAGAAAAAGAGGAGGGGGAAAGATAAAGAAAAAGAGGAGAGGTAGAGAGAGAGTATGTGAGAGGGAGGGATAGGGAGACAAAGAGGGGGGGTAGAGAGGGATAGTGAGAAGAATTGAAGTAGAGAGGGAGACATAGAATAGGGGGTAGAGAAAGAGAGTGAGAGGAAGGGGGGGATACATAGGAAGACATAGAGGGGGAATAGAGAGAGAAAGCAGGGAAAAGAGAGTGAGACTGAGACTAACAATGAGGAGAGAGAGAAAGGATGGGAGAGAGGCGGAAGAGATAGGGAAGGGAGGGGAAGAGGGGAAGAGAGAGAGAGAGTGGAAGAGGGGAATGTAGAGAGGGAGTGGGTGTGAGATTCCGAGGCATGTCAAGGCAAGGTATAGGTCTAGGTATTTCCATTCTTTCTTATTTCCAAGTCTTTCCATGTCTAGGTCTTACCATGTATAGGAGTGTGAAGGAGAGAGAGGGAGATAGAAAGTGGGGGCATAGAGGGAGAGTGAGAGGGAGATAGAGAGGGGGGGTATATGTAGGAGAGAGAGAGAGAGAGGAATAACTTGTAAGAGCGTGTGAGAATTGTTAGGAATGTGTGCATGTTCCTAGAGAATATGTGCATTCCTATAGCGCGTGCTTGCTCTTAAGATCATGTCTGTGTTCATTTGAATTCAAATTTTTTTAAGCGGGATTGACAACATGTATGCTGACTTAGTTGGCTCAGATTTAGGTTCGGGATGAAAAAAATAGTGGTTTGGTTTGCAAATTGATAAAAACATCCATTTTTGTGAATACCCCTCTATATCTCTGTTTTTTACTTTATTTTTCTATAAGTTAAAAAATTCACTTGTTGATGAAACTATAGACATAGATAGAGTTGGCTATGTAGATTTCAAATATACAATTTCTTTTCTAAATTAATATTGTTTACTATTTTTCATATATTTTTGTCTTCACATATATAAAAATCCTAGAATACATACCTCTCTTATTTCTTCTATAACGTTTTTTCAGCTTAACCATTTCTTGAATGAGTTATATGCGGCATTATAGGAGACACTAATTTTTTTTAAGATTTTAATATTCACACAAAAAATGTATTCTATCTATATATTATTAATCAATCAAGCACATATTTATACAAGAAGTTTACCCTCAACAACATAACAAACTCACAAGGGAATATCTCAACTACACACACATAAATAGGATCTGATAGTTGGAGAAGATCTTCCCACAACCAACTAGATCTAACAAACCCAAACCTATATCTGTAAGCATTAATTCTAACACCCTCCCTTAATATTTACATCACAATTAACAATATTGAAATTACATAAAAATATTTTTGGAACTTTGATCTTTGTCTTTTCTAGTCTTCATTAACATTTCTACCCACTCTAAAATATCATAGACTATGCTCTTTATCAACCATCAACTTCAAGTTACCACGTGATCCATTTAAGATACAATTGCTTCTAACCATCAATGGATTTTTTATAGGATCAACGATTCTTAACTACCCTGACAAATAGTCTCGATGTTGAATCACTCTATGAACATACTTGTTATAGCACAAAATGCCACACCTATGCATTTGTGTGATGGCCTAACCTTTTCCCTTGGCTTGCTAGAAAAATTCCCAACTTGCCTCATGAAAATCATCTAAAAAACATGTATGTTGCATAGATTTGCAGGCTCCTTTAATGAAAAACCATGAACATACATGACTTCTTAGTTTGCAATGCACAAATGCCCTCAAAAAATGGAAAAAATAAAATAATTCTGATTTTTCGGGTGGGTTTTTCAGCTAGGATCATTTCCCAATGTTCCCATTCCCATAAAAAATGGATTCCAACTCCCCCAACCTCTAGAGGAATATATAAAATAACCTTTGAGGGCTAAGAGGAGGACAAGTATTTTGGTGCAAGGTTATTGAACCAAATGGATATTGAAAGGATCAAAAAATAAATTTCTAAAATTCTCAAGAAAATGACATGATCGTGAAGTGCTCATTGCAAGATTTCTAGTGGTGCAAACGAATCGAAAAATGAAGTATGTATGCAAAAGTTATTGCAATCTGAAGTTTGGGTCAAACAAGTAAAAAGTCAACTGGTCAAGGGACACATGGCATCTTCAGCATGTGACACATGAAAGATTCTAAACTCGACAAGTGACATCCATCCGGTGATGACATGTGGTATCAGTAGGTTATGACAAGTGGAAAGGGTTCATGATGACAAGTGTCAAAGTTTTGATAGTCCACGTGGCAAAAGATTGGCCAACCATGGCTTGACACATGGTCCAATCTAAGGGTGCCACATGTCACCATGGTCAAGGCCTTAAAAAGGTCAAATTTATATTGTTGGACTCCATGAGATTCGATCCCATGACCTGCCTCTTCAAATGAATTAAGCACAATGAGCTAGCCACAAAGGGCGAATTAGTACTTTAGAAAAAAAACCCACTTTTCAGAAATTTAAACTTAAGCACCTTTTCCAGCTAATGGAGGTGTGCCCTTTGGGAACTAGGCCACATGGCCCTCATATCACCAAAAAAGGGGGGGCGCACCCTAACTGGGGGCTTGAGAATATTTTTTTCCAAATTTTGGGTTTTGACCTTATTTTAGAGGATTTTTAGCTGAATTTAAGTGATTTTTTAAGATTTTTGGCCCTCTGAAGGGGATTTGAGCCCAATCTGAGGCCAAAAAGTTGGGGGGAAGTTGGATTTCGACCCCCAACATAGAATATATATACACCAAAGGTTTTTGACAGTCTGAACAAGTTCATAACAGGATAAATGTTGTAGAATTGTGAAGCCAAAGACATTTTTATGCAGGGAAGCCATTGACGAGGTGAAATTTGTGGGCCAATTTTGGGAGCTATGCTCAACCATTTTTAGTACCGTTCGTTGTGTTGGGTTTTTGAGGTCGATAAGAACACAACCAAACCATTTTTTAATCTATTTGACACTTTTCTGGTGTACCTTTGGAGCATTTAAGAGAAATAAGAAAGCCCCACCCACTAAGACAAAGGCCTGGAGACGTAGGCAATCTTGTCAAACTCCATTAACAACTTTGTTGTTATGGTTTGATGATTCTTTGTTTTACTTTCAGATATTCATTTCTTATTATGGCTGCTATGATACATCATTAATTTCTTCTTCCTTCATCAATTCCTAATTGGTTAATGAGCTCATGCTTAAAACTTAACCAAGTCTTTAAAATATCATTTCAGATCACTTATTGTCCTCTAAGTAACATTCCCCAATATGGAAACTTGTTTTCTAGTGCCTCTCTCCTTCTTATATAGTCATAGGGTGTTTCATTACCCCTATTTGGGATATCCAAGGAATATAATTGTGGCTGAGTTGATGTTTGAAGGATCCATGGAAGAACCTGGGAAGTTGGCTCCGAAGTAGTGTCGAAAGTGAGTTAGGTTGTAATTAACCTTGATATTTGGCACTAATAGAAGAATTTTTTCCCCTCCAAATTATGTGTTCATTGAAACATTGTGTGTCTCTGATTATCATATTTGATTTGAATATAGTACATGACATGTATATTGTTTTATCATATAACTACCTCGTAGCAACGCTTGTCTTGATTCTATTTTGTAGGTTGGTTCCAACAATGGATCAATATCTCTTCGAAAAGCAGGAACAGGGATTGACATCAAATGGGAGATTTAAGGTGCACTCTTTCTCCTTCCTTCTTTCCCTAATTTTCTCCTAGGAAAAGTGGTTTTTCTTTTAGTTTTGTATACTTTTATGTGAGGGAAGATTTCATTCTTCTCAATACAGTCTGAATCTTTCGTGATTTGACCCAAAGTCATGGGGGAAATATCTAATCAATAGAATTGGTGACCATACTAGTGATTCTCCTAGTTTGGGTCAGTATGTTTAGGGTCCCTTGCCTTTTGATTTCCTTCTTGTATTTTATGTATTTTTTGAGTTTTTTCACAGAGCTTTTAGCCTCTCAGGAATTGTTGTCAATTCCTGAATCCCTCTTTCTTGGAGTGGATTTTCATTTTTATGAGCTTGCATATCTATCCACATGTTACTACACTACATCCCATGTGCATATGCGAGTTTCACTTCTACATCCCATGGATATCCACGAGTTTCATTGCATACAGTCATAGAACTGTGTTAAATTGGAGTTTTTTTAAAAAATCCTCTTTATTTATGGGTTTAGGGATTGGTTTTCTCAGTGGTATGGGTTGTTCTAAGTCTCTCCTTGGCTTTGCTTTGTTGAAATATGAAGTGTATTATATAGAAAAATAAAAGATCTTGCTTGAGTTATTTTGTATGACGTTTGTATGGTTGATTGAAAGATCAACCTTGTTTTTTTGAACGTCTAGACTCACTGAGTTTTCAATGGTTTCCTGGCTTAGCACTTTTTGTCTCTTTACCTACTTTTCCTTGTTTCAAAAAGAAAAAATGCAATTCTTTATTTTTATTTCTTTTGTAAATGAAAAAGAAAAAGATACGCTTGTTTTCTTACATCTCCTTTCTTGAACCCTTGCCTCTCATAATTACAAGAAAAGAGTTGGTTATTTAGCATTTAGGTAGTTTCATTTCCATAACACTTTGGTAGTGGTAGCCTTGTATTGGAAAAATAAAAGAATCTAATAGTGCAAGTTTTTCATTCTTGTTTGCATTTAGGTTTCCTAAAAGAAAGTTGTAGTATGTATTTCAAGGTGTCTTAAATCTTTCATTCAAAATGTTTTTCTTTCAATGAAAAGAAAAAGATTTTGCTTTGTAAGTGTAGTTGCATCCATTTTTCATTTGAAGAAATTGCATTGTGTTCTTATTTTGCATTAATTTTGGAGTCAATCAGAACATCTCAAAAGTTGCATCCACAACCTTTATGAGTAAAGAAAAACCCATTAAAGTGAACGCTTAAATAAAATACATTAGAAACTTTCATTTTTATAGGGTGAATGAACAAGTCTAGGATAGGACCTTGTTGTAGGTTGGATAGTAAATTTCTCCAAGGAAACTAGACCAATATAGGTGTCCTAGATAGGGATTAAATAATGAAGTTGTTGTATAGGTTTAGTTAGGAATCTCCTCTAACAAAGGAGTTAAACACGAGGTCGCATAAGGAATAACGAAGGAGATCCCCCTCCAGAGATGGACTGACCATAGTGGATAGATCGTGTATTGGGGGTTTTAATCATGCCCATACCTCTATGACAGGTGGTACTTTCAAGGATTCAGGATTTTCTACCCTTCCCATATGTTCGATCCTGACAGTCGACTGTAACCCCTGGGCCTTGAGTGTCGGATGGTAACCAAAGTTGCTTCTACTAGTTCCATCAGAAGGTGAATACATGGGGTTTTCATCATACCTGGGGAAGATTTTTCATCGCACATTTCAGTACTAATGAAGGGTGCCTCGCGAAGTGAGAACAATTGCATAGGATAAGGCTGATTTATGGAGGTCATGATAATTGCCTCTCATACCTTTGTGCATTGGCCCAAGGACTTAATCAACCCGTGCCTTCTTCGGGAGGGGACCAAGCCCACTTTGTTTTTAATCCGGTCTCAAGACCTAATCCACTTGATTTAGAATATTGACAAAGTTGTTTGTGTTTGTATTGTCTTTAGGGATTTATAGTGGTGTGATTGGTGAGCACACCTTCCCAGGTCAGTCCGTTCCCTGGTAAGGACCTTTGTATTCACTAGCGGTGTTGTTGGGGAGCACCCCTCTCCATGGCTAGTGGAATCCCTCTCAAGGGATGTTGCAAGGGGGAAACCACTTTCATAGTCAGTCCACCCCCATGCCAGGATTGTTTCCTTTCCATAGGGGGTTTTCTAGTGGCAACCCCAATTTTCCTCTTGGGAACCAAATGGGTGGAGTATTTCCTTTGTTCAACCAGTTAGCACTGTAACAATTTTTATATGGAATCCAAGTCTCGGGATTTAGTAAAAAGATAAATTTGTGTAGAAGTGCGATAAAATGGAGGACAGGGCCACATTTAGTGGACGGTGATAAGTACAACATGAAGGTGAAGTTTATGGGATCCAGCAGGTCATATATCATGGGCGCCATAGATCAACGGTCATGGAGCATATCAAGCTGAGAATTAACGCAAAGGATAATCTCTCGAAATTGGGCCGATAAGAATACCACGGTTTCTTCTTGAGGCCATGTGGCGCCTCCGAATGCATATCAAGGGGAAAAGCGAGTGAGATTAAAACCACTCAATCCCATCCCAATGTCACGTGTAAAAATATCATTAAACACGTCAAATCCAAGGGTTGTATGTGGAAAGGGAAATCGACATCCAGTCAAATCATCTCGAGATGCTTGTTTAAATGCCATTTGTATGTGAGATGCTAAGAAAGAGCTGAAAAAAGTTGATTCGAAGGATCATCATTTGAAATCAATGGTAGAACGTGATAAGTCGTTATCCCTACAAGGAATTTCGTTAGTAGCCCATTATTAGCACTCAACGACGATTGTCATTCAAAACATGGACGACACTACTCTATTTTGAGAAGTTGACGGTATATTCTAGAGCGAGATAATCGCAAATTGAACGATCCGTCCAACTCCTGTACAGTTGAGACGAATAGTCTCTTGTTTCCAGGAGAACCAGAGGAAATGGAGGAGAAAAATCTAGTGGCCTTCAGCAAATCGAGATAGTCAAATAATCTGACAAAATTATCAATGAAGAAGAAAGAAAAGTTTGTTGTAGGAATATTGGCATCAAAATTTCACACAAAGTCTTCAGATGAAATTGGAGAAGGTGAAGAGATCAGATTGAATCCTATCATGAAGGATTTAATCATTAATGGATATGCAATCAGATCCTACATGCAAGCTGGAGAGAGTAAAAGGAGAAAGCGATGAAGGAAGGAGGTTAAAGATGAAGTGGTTGAAGGTATTGAAGAAAACCAGCCTGATTTGCTTGACACCTTAAAGGAAGATATTGCTAACTTGAAATAGATTTCAAGCTAAATTAAGTATATTTCAGGGAATTTTGTGATGATGCAGACAAGTGGCATTTAGGGTAAAAATCTCAAATATGTCAGTTTTGGTTTATAATGCTCCCTAGAAGGTAGGAGCTAGGTTTTAGTACGTTAATCCCTTTGTAACTGATAGTTATTTTTGGGATCTTTGGGAAGATGATTTGTTTTGGGCCTAATATTTAATTTATCTATATATACTATTACAAAGATAAATGAATGGTTGGACTTACCGGAGAGGGGCCTTCCCTTGTAGCAGGATAGCTTTGTAATTCCTTATAAATGTTAATAGAAGCAGATAAGGTTTTCTTAGATAGTCGAGATTCATCACAGTGTTGATGCTCAATGTGTTTTCTTGTATTTTATGCCCATAAATGTGCTTTTCTGCTATAGATAATCTTTAAACAAAAGAAATAAGTCACCATGCTGGTGCTCTTTCTCATATTTGTTATACTTGTCATATGTTTATTGGTTCCTGGTTCATAATTCACTCATGATTAGTGATTTGTTTTCAGTAGCCAACCTTCATGTTTCTTCTTCCAATGCTATACCAAGAGATTTGTCCTCTAGTGGACGCTTCTTGCTAATAGTATCTTTCCTCTCTTTTCCTCTACCATATCTTATTACTTATTTGGCTGAACATCATACCTATTTTTCCTCCATTCCTTCTAGAATACATAGCTTATAACCTTTCATACGTTTTCAAGAACAGACCCCATTGCCTAATGGCCCTGCTCTTCTGTTTTGTCCTACCACCCTTAAATTTTACACCATGGAAGAATCTGACCTCTGTGCGCACATTGAAAAATATTTTGAGTATTTTAAGTAGCTATATCCCAAATTTTTGTATGCCTAAGAGAGCCCTCTCTGGTTGGAAAGGTCAGAATCCAACCTAAAGTTGGTTGAAACAATTACCTCTGTGGTTTTTCTATCAGCCGAACAAAATTTACACAGTGATAACATTCTGGTGCTGTTGTCAGGGATCGAAAGTGAAATCTTCCCTGGGAGAAACGACAAAGTTCAGATATGAGTACTAATGGTGGAGAGTATTCAAACACATAAAGATTGTATATCATTCACCTGGTGACTCCATTTTCAAGAATCTATAGTTAAAATTTTTTACGACGATTCCACTGCCCAAAGACTTAGTAGCCTGAAGATTTTATTGGCGACTCCACTCAAGCTTCAAATGCGATTCAGAGAATACACTAGAAGATGAGACCTCTTGAGAAAGGTATGAAAGGATATCATGGGAAAAAACAAGTACCTAAAGTTGAGTTTTTTCCAAGACATAATATTTCTTGTTATTAATTACCTTTTGTCCTTTCTTGAACATGCTAAACAAATTTTTGTTTACCCACTGCATTCAAATGATGATCATGATAATCGTGAAATTGGATATCCTCCTCTTAAAGTTATACATATATCTCCTCAGTTTATCACTGATTTTGATCAAAATCTCCCATCCAAGCCATGTGATAACCATGATCAAATTGATGAGCCTCATGAAGCCAAGGATGATAGTTCACCTCCTGTACTTGATCCTACATTATCCAAAATCCAACACAAATACATACCCTTAAAATTGCCTCACATCCTTCATGATTTTCCTTCAAATCACTATGAGTACCTACCTGTGTTTGATGGGGAACTTGGTGCCACCACAACAGAAAAACACCTCCAAGAGTTTGACCATTTTATAGATTTGTTTGAGATCGATCATGATGATGTTTGTATGAGGGCCTTCTATCAATACTTGAAAGAAGATACCAAAGAATGGTTTAAAAATTTGCAGCCAGAGACAATTATCTCATGGGAAGAATTGAAGATTGCTTTTTTGAAGTTTTGGGGCAAGAAAAAATCTATGGACCTACAACTTACATTATTCTATGCCTTTAAAGGGAAAGACAATGATATTATTTCCACATTAAATAGAAGTTTTTCCAGTATTTATTATGATCTTCCCAAATAAATTCAACCCACTAAAGTTGTTGTCATGCTCCAATATGCCACTACTCTTCACCTAGATTTGTCTTTCCTCCTGATGGAGAGAAGACCTAAAACCTTACAACAAATGTTTAATGATGCTCAGTAAATTCAAAACAATATCCTGGCATGTGAATAGATTCAAGATGAGGGTTTGGATGCTCCAGGACATGAAAATGAATATGAATAGAAAACAAATGACTGGAATCTTGAGCATGAAATTGATAACATCATAGGTCCTCTTGAAATTTTAAATGCTAATGATTTTGAAAAATATTATATCCCACTTATTGAAAGAGAGGGAACTTGTGTATCTTCTTATCCACCCCATGATAAGCATGAAGCATATTGTTTCATATATTCATTTGTAGATAGTCAAGAAGATGAGTTTGCAAATTTGCTTGTTGAGAAACATGTTGATGTTCCAAGTTTTTTTTGGCTAGATGACATTGGAAATGTTGTCAATTTGCCTATATATGATGAATATGATGTTGACTTCTTAGAACAACCAACTGCGTGTCCTCTCCCTGAAAATGTTCCTTTTCAACAGTGCAGTGAGATCCATCAACCTACATGTCACAGTTACAAAGAAGAAGGTACTGAAACAACCGAAGGAAATTATTTTCCTTTATGCTTTTCTTCATTTGAATTGTTGAAAGAAAATGATAAGATCATCATTGAAACAAAGGAATGTGTACTGACGCCAAATCACATTGATTCACTGAAACAAATTGACAAGAAGTTGCAGCGATTGGTCAAAGAGGAGTATGAAAATAGGTGTGTTCAACAATCTAAAAGAATGGAGAAACATGCATATGACAACAGTAAAGATAATGAAGAAGATTTTGAATCATGTGGAAGAACCTTGCCATTATGCTTTGCTTCTTTCAAATTACTAAAGCAAAATGTTGATAATGTTTCAGATCAAAAAATCTCCAGTCATGATGTTGAATCTGAAGTAAGCAATGGACTTGCAAATGAAAACTATCTACCATTATGTTTTTCTTCCTTTGAATGGTTAAAAACAAATCATGAGAAAATAGGTAAAGTTGATAAAATAATTGTTGTTCAAAGTCATTTACCTTTTGTAGAAATAGATGCAGATATTCAACAAGATTTCCAGCAAGACAAAGTGTTTGAAAGTTATATTTCTTCCCCTATGAATGATGTGATTGTCATAGAGTAGAAAACAAACACTTTGTATGTCAGAAACAAAACAGTGTATGTCACTTTTAAATCAGAAATGCAAAAAGACCATAAAGGAGAAATTGTTTTATCTAGTCCCTTTGAAGATTATGGTTCTGAAAATGTTCTCAGGACTGAAGAAAAGGAGCAAAGACAACCAAGACTTGTGAAGATGGCCTGTCCTCCTATTGCGGTTCATCGAAAATAAATATTTTCTCATATGTTTCATGACCCTATGGCATGTTATATGGAGATTTTTAATACTCATGATTTACACCTTATGATGGGTTATAATCTTAGAGATGAACATGATGAAAAATCAACATCAGTATTAGATATCGATTGATTTCTACTAGGGGTTTCATTTCAGCCAACACTGTCTCCCGACTCAGAAGATTGTTATTTCGAGTAGTCTCAACGGATTTTTCGGCCTCTTAGTGGAAATCAACAAGGTAAATCACCTGAAAACAAGAATGCAGTGGAATAAATGAAACATGATTATTGTTTTATGCATGTATTGGAAGATCCATTTGTAGTTTTTCTAGAAACAGTAAACAATCCCAATAATTTTGAAATTCTAAGATTTGAATTCATATATAACTTCTCAAGTGAGTTATTGGTGAACAGGCTTTAGAGCAAGCATGTGAAAAGTAAACAAGCAGTGGATAAAATGCTGGAATGGCTGCATTGGCATTTTGATTTCACTTGATTGATAGTTCATTTCAGTAGTTAGGGTAGTTAGATGAAAATAAGCATGTAGATCGAGCATGTTCAAGTTTAGGTCTTCGAATAAAGTGCTCATTCATATTATTAACAGTATGTCCAACGTTCAACATCCAAGTGAGAGTGGTGTGCAAACTTCAGTTTTCAAAGGACATTGGTGACAGGTCAAGGTATAGCACACACCTATTGTGAGAGAATCTCCAATGGATAAGGCACAAGGTCTATCATTCTTTTCTATCTCACAGGGAGGATAGCATCCCCAGTTGGAGCCCATGTTATCACTGTAAAATGTTTTATATGGAATCCAAGTCTCAGGATTTAGCAAAAAGATAAATTGGTGTAGAAGTGAGATAAACTGGAGGACAGGGCCACATTTAGCAAATGGGGCTAAGTATAGAGGAAAGCTGAAGTTTATGAGACGCGACGGATCATAGATCGTGGGCGACATAAATCAACGATTAGGGAGCATATCAGGTCAAGAATTAGCGTGAAGGTTAATCTCTCGAAAGAGGGCCAATAAGAATACCAAAGTTTCGTCTCGAGGCCACATGGTGCCTCCAGATGCATATCGGGGGGAAAAGTGGGTGAGATCGAAACCACTCAATCCCATCCTGATTTCACATGTCAAAATATCATTAAACCTGTCAAATCCAAGGGTCGCATGTGGAAAGGGAAATCGACGGCTAGTCAAATCATCTCGAGATGCTTGTTTAAACACCATTCGTCCATGAGATTCCAAGCAAGCGCCACCAAAAAACTGATTCGAAGGCTCATCATTTGAAATCAATGGCCGAACGTGATAAGATGTTATCCCTACAAGGAATTTCGTCATTAGCCCATGATTAGCACTCAATGACGACTATCATTCAAAACATGGATGGAATTACACTGTTTCGGAAAGTTGACTTTATATTCCAGAGTGGGATAGTTGCAAATTGAACGATCCATCCAACTCTTGTAGAATTGAGAGTAATAGGCTCCTATTTACAGGCGAACCAAAAAAAAAGGAGGAGAAAAATCTAGCAGCCTTCAACAAACCAGGATATTCAAATAATCTGACAAAATTATCAATGAAGAAGAAAGAAAAGATTGTTGTACGAATATTGGCATCAACATTTCACACAAAGTCTATAGATGAACCAGATGCAGGTGAAGAGATCAGATTGAATCTTATCATGAAGGATTGTTTCTTTCTTGAAACTCTATGTCATTTGTTTGTTTTCTACTTTAAACAAAATAGTGTATGTCACTTTTAAATCATAAATGCAAAAAGACCATAAAGGAGCAATTGTTTTATCTAATCCCTTTGAAGATTATGGTTATGAAAATGTTCTCAGGACTGAAGAAAAGGAGCAAAGACAACAAAGACTTGTGAAGATGGTCTGTCCTCCTATTGCGGTTCATCGAAAATAAATATTTTCTCATATGTTTCATGACCCTGTGGCATGTTGTATGGAGAGTTTTAATACTCATGATTTACACCTTATGATGGGTTATAATCTTAGAGATGAACATGATGACAAATCAACATCAATATTAGATATCGATTGATTTCTACCAGGGGTTTAATTTCATCCAACACTATCTCCCGACTCAAAAGATTGTTATTTCGAGTAGTCTCAACGGATTTTTCGGCCTCTTAGTGGAAATCAACAAGGTAAATCACCTGAAAACAAGAATGCAGTGGAATCAATGAAACATGATTATTGTTTTATGCATGTATTGGAAGATCCATTTGTAGTTTTTCTAGAAACAGTAAACAATCCCAATAATTTTGAAATTCTAAGATTTGAATTCATATATAACTTCTCAAGTGAGTTATTGGTGAACAGGCTTTAGAGCAAGCATGTGAAAAGTAAACAAGCAGTGGATAAAATGCTGGAATGGCTGCATTGGCATTTTGATTTCACTTGATTGATAGTTCATTTCAGTAGTTAGGGTAGTTAGATGAAAATAAGCATGTAGATCGAGCATGTTCAAGTTTAGGTCTTCGAATAAAGTGCTCATTCATATTATTAACAGTATGTCCAACGTTCAACATCCAAGTGAGAGTGGTGTGCAAACTTCAGTTTTCAAAGGACATTGGTGACAGGTCAAGGTATAGCACACACCTATTGTGAGAGAATCTCCAATGGATAAGGCACAAGGTCTATCGTTCTTTTCTACCTCACAGGGAGGATAGCATCCCCAGTTGGAGCCCATGTTATCACTGTAAAATGTTTTATATGGAATCCAAGTCTCAGGATTTAGCAAAAAGATAAATTGGTGTAGAAGTGAGATAAACTGGAGGATAGGGCCACATCTAGCAGATGGGGCTAAGTATAGAGGAAATGTGAAGTTGATGGGACGCGACGGATCATAGATTGTGGAGGACATAAATCAATGATTAGGGAGCATATTGGGTCAAGAATTAGCGTGAAGGTTAATCTCTCAAAAGAGGGCCAATAAGAATACCAAAGTTTCATCTCGAGGCCACGTGGTGCCTCTAGATGCATATCAGGGGGAAAAGTGGGTGAGCTCGAAACCACTCAATCCCATCCTGATTTCACATGTCAAAATATCATTAAACCCATCAAATCCAAGGGTCGCATGTGGAAAGGGAAATCGACGGCTAGTCAAATCATCTCGAGATGCTTGTTTAAACACCATTCGTCCATGGGATGCCAAGAAAGTGCCACCAAAAAACTGATTCGAAGGCTCATCATTTGAAATCAATGGCCGAACGTGATAAGATGTTATCCCTACAAGGAATTTCGTCATTAGCCCATGATTAGCACTCAATGACGACTATCATTCAAAACATGGATGACATTACTCTGTTTCGGAAAGTTGACTTTATATTCTAGAGTGGGATAGTTGCAAATTGAACGATCCATCCAACTCTTGTAGAATTGAGAGTAATAGGCTCCTGTTTACAGGCAAACCAAAAAAAATGGAGGAGAAAAATCTAGCAGCCTTCAACAAACCAGGATATTCAAATAATCTGACAAAATTATCAATGAAGAAGAAAGAAAATCTTGTTGTATGAATATTTGCATCAACGTTTCACACAAAGTCTGTAGATGAACCAGATGCAGGTGAAGAGATCGGATTGGATCTTATCATGAAGGATTTAATCATTAAAGGGTATGCGGACGGATCCTACATGCAAGCTGGAGAGAGTAAAAGGAGCAAGCGATGAAGGAAAGAGGTTAAAGATGAAGTGATTGAAGGTATTGGAGAAAACCAGCCTGATTGGCTTGACATCTTAAAGGAAGAGATTGCTAACCTGAAATAGATTTCAAGATAAATTAAGTATATTTCAGGGAATTTTGTGATGATGCAGACAAGTGGCATTCAGGGGAAAAATCTCAAATATGTCAGTTTTGGTTTATAACGCTCCCTAGAAAGTAGGAGCTCGATTTTAGTACATTACTCCCTTTGTAACTGATATCTATTTTTGGCATCGTTGGGAAGATGATCCATTTTGGGTCTCATATGTAATTTATCTATGTATACTATTACAAAGATAAATGAATGGTTGGATTTACTGGAGAGGGGCCTGCCCTTGTAGCAGGATAGCTATTTAATTTCTTATAAATGTTTAATATAAGCAGATAAGGTTTTCTTAGATATTCTAGATTCATCATGGTGTTGATGCTTAGTGTGTTTTCTTGTATTTCATGTGCATAAATGTGTTTTTATGCTATAGATAATCTTTAAGCAAAAGAAACAATTCACCCGGTTGGTGCTCTTTCTCATATTGGTTATACTTGTCATATGTTTATTGGTTCCTAGTTCATAATTCACTCATGATTAGTGCTCTATTTTTAGTAGCCAACCTTCATGTTTATTCTTCCAGTGCTATACCAAGAGATTCATCCTCTAGTGGACGCCTCTTGCTGATAATAGCTTTTCTTCTCTTTTCCTCTGCCGTCTCTTATTACTTATTTGGCTGAATATCATACTTATTTTTCCTCT
The DNA here is from genome assembly GCA_009831015.1 of Picea engelmannii. Classification (NCBI taxonomy): domain Eukaryota; kingdom Viridiplantae; phylum Streptophyta; class Pinopsida; order Pinales; family Pinaceae; genus Picea; species Picea engelmannii. The sequence continues at coordinate 48,633 of ML788530.1, read as the reverse complement.
GTTCTCTCTAGAATACATAGATTATAACCTTTCATACATTTTCAGAAACCCATTGCCCAATGGCCCTGCTCTTCTGTTTTGTCCTACCACCCTTAAATTTTACATCATGGCAGAATCTAACCTTTGTGCGCACATTGACAAATATTTTGAGTATTTTATGTAGTTATATCCCAAATGATTGTATGCCTGAGAGAGATCTCTTTGGTTGGAAAGGTTAGAATCCAACCTAAAGTTGGTTGAAACAGTTACCTCTGTCGTTTTTCTACCAGCAGAACAAAATTTATGGAGTGCTAATACAACCAGGGGCCACAAGGTTTCATCCCAAGCTCTATTTCAACTGCAAACTCTTTCTGGAAACTTGGTGCCAATTACAACCCTGGATCTTCTTTTCAGGCTGCCAATCAGTCAATGATGCAGCCTCAGATACCATTTATGGAAACACTACATTTTCCAAAGTTATCCAAGTTTATGAATGATCTCATTCGTCATTATCCTAGCTTTCCTATGGTCCCAACCAAACTACCTTCATACATACCCAAGTTTTAAGGAAAAAGTGGCAAGGATCCACATGACCACGTGACGACGTTCCAATTGTGGTGTTCATCCAACTCACTTAATGACGATTCAATTTGATTTCATTTGTTCCATAGAACTCTTACTAGAGGCACCGCCAATTCATACATTGAACTTGAAAGGGGGAAGTACTCGACTTTCGATGATTTATCCATGGTTTTCCTAAACCATTTCCAACTCCCTATTTAGTATAATGTCGGGACAAAATTGATGACCAATTTTCATCAAGATAACACCACACACATTTTTGATCACATTTAGGAATGGGGGATAAGGAAAAAGTTGATTAAGGATTTGGTCCCACCATAGTTCCTCCTTGAAAGGTTCTTGAAATATCCACTCCCCTATATTTCGAAATAGGTTGCAACTTCAGGGGTGTTTTCAGAGGAACATGCAATCTTTCGGGTGCAACAATTAGAGCTCATATACTCTCAATGAGGCATGCTCTATGAGATTAAGTCGAATGCATCGAGGTCTAATCTCAACTTGGAAAAGCTAAATTCTAACCCACATGACGATGGCATAGGGGGTTCTTCTTAAACGAAATTCATAGACCTGGCTAATAGCCATATGAAAAAACTTGTTATTTAGAAACCTGCGGCTGGTCCAGCCTCTGGCTCAACCACCCCCAACACCCATTATTTGGACGTATAGTCTGTGCAAGTGAATACTTTGAAGGGTCCTCAAAAACCCAAAGAGAATAAAAAAGGCAAGGGTAAGAAGGGTAGTCGGGGAAATAACAAGAAATATGATAAGAATGTTGAGGAGGCCAAATATGAAAAAAGGAAGGTGAAATTTCCTTGCAAGATTTATGAGGAATATCACCTTACACATCAGTTCCCATGAATGGAAGAAGCACAACCTATTATAAATTTGAATCAATAGAAATTGTTGAAAAGTCAACAAGAAATGTGTGTCTAATTTATTTTTCCCTTAAATAAATTGGACAATAAATATTAATCTTTTATCTCAAAATTATTTGAAAATAGTTAACTGAACTGGAAAATTAGTTAGCTATTGGAAATTCGAGTTCAAAGGTTGACTGGTGGGACATGCAAGTCAAATTAGTTGTAAATAAGTGACTTGAAGTTGTAACAGAGTTATAAGTGTAGTTATGTGAGTTGTGAAGTAGTTTAACTCAGTTAAGTGAGTTAAGCTCAGTTGTACTAGTTGTAAATGAACTTACACTAGTGAGAGTTTAGTGAATTAATTTTAATTAATTCACAATCAATGATCTCACATGAAACTGAAGATTTACCATTATTAACTACATGCATGTCAGATCCAGTGGAGACCCAATTGAGATAACAGGTGAAAGGGACAGTTTGGCTATCAATTGTGATTTGAGTGAAGTGCACTCATGCAATCACACACATAGTGGATGTGCCCATGAGCAATGCGTAGCCTAGGAAAGAGGGATTCGAATCATTTGCAGGTTTTTCATTAGCATGGATTGCATAGAGGAGGAAGGTTGTCTGGAGGTAGAGAATTGGCACATGTATTTGTTGATTTTTGTATGACAATGTGAGACGATTGTATTGTATTGAGAGCTCTTGGATTAGAGTTTTGTATGAAATTGTTTCATGATCCATGATATAAACATAATATATGATAGTGGGGTTTTTAGCTTTATGCTTTCCTGGTAAAACATCTGTGTTATGTGTGATTGATCTCTCTTCTTGATATTGCAATTGGTGATCGTGTTTTAAATTCCGCAATAATTTTAGTAGAAGCGATTTTGTATTTAACAATGGCATATAATTTTTAGATCAAGAGAATCCAGGAAATACATAATTTGTATTGAAATTCTACATGGTATCAGAGTGCAGAAGATTGCAGAAGTTAAGTTTGTGATTGGATAGAATTCGAATTTGCCGAAAGACTTTCTTGGTGCTAAAGCTGATTCAAGATCAAAATGGATTTCAATGGATTGAGGTTAGAATATGCACTCGAGGGAAGCTCGAACTACAGTTCTTGGAAGGATGGGATGGAGGCAGTACTCGAAGACAATGGATTGAAGGAATTCATTGACAAAGATGTTCCTAAGCCAGATGTTGCAGATGCTGCAAATCTTGATGCATGGAAAAAGAAAGTGGAAAAGGCGAGGAGGATCTTGTTGGAGGGAGTACGAGACCACATTGTCTCAAGCCTCCATGGGAAAGCCACACCATATGCAATGTGGAAGACTTTGACAGATCTATTCCAAAACAACAAGGACCATAGGAAATCGACGCTCAAAGATAAACTCAGGAAGATCAAGATGGAGAAGGGTGACTCCATTCCAAAATATCTCACGAAGTTTGTCCAATGTCGAGATGAGCTGGGGAGTGTGGGAATAACAGTTGTTGATGATGATTTGGTGATCTTGGCACTCCTACGACTTCCCAAGAGTTGGCACAATTATCAACACTTTGTCAATGGAAGGGGAAAATTGCTAGATTGGGAACGACTATGGTCAGATCTAGTACAGGAGAAGTTTAGGCGGAACACCAGAGATGGCTCTTCATCAAAGCATGATGATGAAGAGGATTGTTCTTTGGCTTCCAATGTAAGGAAAGTGAAGGGGAAGAAATTCCATTCAAAATCCGAGTATAAAGGCAAGAAGCTAGATTTGTCCAAAGTGAAGTGTTTTCATTGTCACGAACATGGGCATCTCGCTACTAACTATCCGCAGAAGAAGAAGAAGAAGGTTGTTGGAGCTGCAACTGGTGAGGCCCTTTCCTCACAATTTTAACTTTATTTCTCTTTGATCACATGCATGGATTCAAGTGCATTGGGATTGGTGTGGTATTTGGATAGTGGTGTTTCCTTCCACATGACGAGAGATAAGGATTTTTTCAGTGACTTGGAGGAGAAAGATCTCAAAATGCATATAGAGATGGGTGATGATGGATGATACAGTGCGAATGGAATTGGTACCATTACCTTTCAGAGGGAGTCAGGTAAACCATTTAAATTGAAATATGTTATGCATGTTCTAGGTCTGAAGAAAAACCTGGTCTCAGTTGCAATGTTGGAGGACAGAGGCTATGATGTTGTTTTCAGCGGTGGAAAATCTTTTCTGTGACATAAAACAATGGTTCAAGTCAAGAGGATAGGGATTCGAGTTAATAATATCTACATGCTAGAGGTAGATGGCTATGTTGCCATGATGGGCAAGGAAAAAAATTTGGTGAGTCGAAATGAGGGCGAATTATGGCTTCATCATGGAGCCTTGAATATCATGCAACAAATATCTATTGGACTTCCAATGGGAACACTTTCTCAGTTAGATCAGTGCAAGGGTTTCACCATGGGGAAGTATGTAAAGTCCACCTTTCATGAAAAGGAGAACTGTTCTTCTGTGATCCTGAAGAGAGTTCACACAGACGTGTGTGGACCATTCTTGGTTGCTCCAACAACAAAACATAAGTATTATGTTATTTTTGTTGATGACTTTTCTCGTAAATACTAGATCTTATTCATGCAGAAGAAGGATCAAACATTCTCAAAGTTCTGTGAGTTTAAAGAATTGGTGGATAAAGAGTTGGGGAAGCAAGTAAAATCTCTAAGGAGCGATAATGGTGGAGAATACATCTCTAGCGAATTCAAATAATTTTGCAGCAAAGACGGAATTCGAAGAGAACTCATAGCACCTCATAACCCACAAAAAAATGGGGTCATGGAGAGGAAGAACATAATGATCATGGGTGTAGCACGAGCGATGTTGCATGATCAGGGCCTACCAATGCATTTGTGAGTGGAAGCATGCAATACTATGGTTTATGTGAAAAAATGTTGTCCTCATAGAGTACTTGGCATGAGTACACCTGAAGAAGCTTTCACTAGTAAGAAACCTGATGTTTCACATTTTAAGATTTTTGGCTCATCTGTTTATGTGCATGTGACCAAGGATGCCAGGAAGAAGCTGGAACCGATTGCTGAAGTTGGGATATTTGTGGGTTACACAGAAACACCCCATAATTATCGTGTGTATTTTCCTAACAATAAGATGACTGTTATTTGACGGGATATAAAATTCGATGAGGGGAAAGCCATGTGGTTGTCCCTTGAGAGGGAGCTAGACTCGCATGCAGAGGAGGAACTATTGGTTTCCAAATATGAGTCTCAAGATGTGGATCATCCACATGAGGAGGTTCATGGAGTGGAGGAAGCCACTCAAGCAGAGCCATCCATCAGAAATGACATAAAGCACACCATAGAAGATGATAGATTGAGACTAGATGCTGCACAAAATGTAGGAACACCTACTTCATAGCACAGACAAAGACAGTCTCTTGATCGATTTAATGGATACATGGCTCTCATGAGAAAATGTATTGTGACTGAACCATATTCCTTTCAGGAAGTGATGCAGGATCCCACTTTGGTTGATGCAATGGTGGAGGAGTATGACTCCATTGTCAAAAACAGTGCATGGGAAATTGTCCCAAGACCGGTCAAAAAATCAGTGGTAGGTTCGAGATGGATCCACAAGGTAAAGCTAGTTGCTGATGGGAGTGTGGAGAAATACAAGGACGGGTTTTTGGCCTAGGGCTTCTCATAGATCAAGGGGATAGATTATGATGAGACCTTTGCATCTGTCGCAAGGTACTCTTCCATAAGATCCATATTTGCACTCTTAGCGCAGATGGGCTGGCGCATTCGTCATTTGGATGTAAAAACTACGTTTCTCAATGGGATCATTGAGGAAGAAGTGTACATTGAGCAGCCAGAAGGTTTTGATACCTTTGACAGGGAGTCGCATGTGTGCATAATCAAGAGAGCGTTGTATGGGTTGAGGCAAGCACCCTGTGCTTGGTACACTTAGATAGACAACCATTTCACCGGACTAAGCTTCACCAAAAGTGAAGCGGATGAAAATCTATAACAAATTGTGGTGGAGGGTAAGCTTTTAATCATTGTTATTTATGTTGATGATTTGATACGGACTAGTGATGAGCAACTGATACACTCATGCAAGGAGGTCCTTGCAAAGGAGTTCGAGATGAAGGATTTGGGCCTCTTTCATCATTTCTTTGGATTGGAAATATGGCAGCGAGATGGTGAACTTTTTGTGTCTCAAGGAACATATGTAAGGGAGATATTGGGTAAGTTTCACATGGAGGGTTGCAAACCCATGGATACTCCTCATCCAAGAAACTGGAGGAAAGAGGATGCTACTTCTGGAGAGGTAGTGGATGCTACTATCTATTGTCAGTTAGTGGGTTCGCTAATCTATTTAGTGAGCACTAGACCAGACATTTTCTATGCGGTTAACCAGCTGAGTCAAGCAATGGTTAAGCCTACCAAGCTCTTTTGGAAGGCAGGTAAGCATGTTCTGAGATACCTGAGGGGAACATATGATTATGGCTTATGGTACAAACAGACGGATGAGGTGAAGTTGCATGGCTTCATGGATGCATATTGGGCTAGCAGCCCAACGGACAGAAAGAGCACATCAGGGGGGATCTTTAGTATCGGATCTATATCTTTTTCTTGGTACAACAGGTAGCAGAGATCCATGGCACTCAGTTTAGCAGAAGTGAAATACATGGAAACGAGTCAAGCTGCATGTGAGGCTATCTAGATGAGAAAGATCTTGGTTGGTTTGTTTGGTTCTCATTTAGATCTGACAGTGATTTATTCTGATAATCAAATTTGCATTAAACTCTCGATTAATCCTGTGTTTCATGATATATCTAAGCATATAGATATCTAGTATCATCATCTCAGAGATTGTGTGTAGTAGAAGATCATGTTGCTTTAGTACATTCCTACAGAAGATCGGGATGCACACATTCTGATGAAGGCCCTCACCAAGAGAAAATTCGAATACCATAGAGAGAGGATTGGGGTGAAGGATAATCCCTTTCTCATTGAGAGGGAGTGTTGAAAAGTCAACAAGAAATGTGTGTCTAATTTATTTTTCCCTTAAATAAATTGGACAATAAATATTAATCTATTATCTCATAATTACTTGAAAATAGTTAACTGAAATGGAAAATCAGTTAGCTATAGGAAATTCAAGTTCAAAGGTTGACTGGTGGGACATGGAAGTTGTATTAGTTGTAACTAAGTGACTTGAAGTTGTAACAGAGTTATAAGTGTAGTTATGTGAGTTGTGAAGTAGTTTAACTTAGTTAAGTGAGTTAAGCTCATTTGTACTAGTTTTAACCGAACTTACACTAGTGAGAGTTTAGTGAATTGATTATTAATTAATTCACAATCAGTGATCTCACATGCAACTGAAGATTTACCATTGTTAACTACATGCATGTCAGATCCAATGGAGACCCAGTTGAGATAACAGGTGAACAGGACAATTTGGCTATCAGGTGTGATTTGAGTGAAGTGCACTCATGAAATCACACACATAGTGGATGTTCCCATGAGAAATGCGTAGCCTAGGCAAGAGGGATTCGAATCATTTGCAATTTTTCCATTAGCAGGGATTGCGTAGAGGAGGCAGGTTGTCTGGAGGCAGAGAATTGGCACATGTATTTGCTGATTTTTGTATGACAATGTGAGATGATTGTATTGTACTGAGAGCTCTTGGATTAGAGTTTTGTATGCGATTGTTTCATTATCCATGATATAAACATAATATATGATAGCGAGGTTTTTATCTTTATGCTTTCCCGATAAAACATATGTGTTATGTGTGATTGATCTCTCTTCTTGATATTGCAATTGGTGATCATGTTTTAAAATCCACAATTATTTTAGTAGAAGCAATTCTATATTTAACAGTGGCATATAATTGTTAGATCAGGAGATTCCATGCAATACATAATTTTTATTGAAATTTCTACAACAACAACCTGGCATGCTAAAGAATCCCTTTCCACAACAGAAGAATTTGCAGGGTGGTTCTTCCAACTTCAACCCACAAGGGGGCACTTCAAGTGTGCCTCTGTTTGATGGATATCAAGGAGTAGTAAAAATTATTATCCATTCGAAGATAAAGGATGTATATTTTTCTACAAGATCTCAAAATTATGATAATCCCAAGTCGACCAAGAAGGGTAAGAAAACTTTAGAAGAATAGGTCGCTTTCCACATAGAGAATCCTGAGAAGGAGACAACACCATGCATACCTAAGGGTGTTTATAAATGGAAAATGCATAACCCCAATGCAAGAGCCACCCCCAATTATTAAATTATTGAGTATTTGGCCCAGACACCTTATGTAATGTTCGATTTGGAGGGGCTCCAAAGTTTCCCCTCACAACACGCTGTGTTGTTCTCTGCCCTAGGAGTTGTTGATTCTTCTAGCTAGCTTGTAATGAAGTTTGATGCTACTAATGTGAGGCCCAACCTCGCATATCATGTAGCTTTTCAAATTGGTGTTGTTTTCAATAATATTTTGGTTAAGAGAACTGTGGTTGATGAGGGTGTTTCAATATACGTGATGTCCTTGTTATGTTGGAAATATATTAGTTCTCTTGAGCTTACCCCCTCTCCTAAACTCTTGATTTTCTTCGATGGACATTCATTTTTACCACATGGTCTGATTCCTTCATGTGCGATTACACTAGGGAGAAAATCTGCTTGCGTAGAGGTTGAAGTGGTTGACGTGTTGCTCGACTATAATCCGATGTTAGGAAGAAGTTGTACATATGCCATGATGGATGTCATCTTGACAATATTTCATATTATATGTTTTCCCCACGAGGGAAGAATCATGAGCATTGATCAGCTGGCGTCCAATCTTTCTAATGTGGAAGCTAGCCCCAAGATGACTGTCCCTTGGATTGAAAAATATCAGAAGGCAACTGAGAGCATCGGTTGTGGAATGTACCCTTCTATTATGGGATTTGTTGATTCTCCTGCACCGATTTCATATGTTCGTACCATTCCAATCATATTTCATGAGTTGGGGTCTAGGACTCCCGTCATTAGGGTCTCTTCATTTAAATGTCTTATATGCATGACCCATGGACTCTTCCCTCTTCGTTTAGTATGGTTGAAGGTCGAGTCCATGAAGGGATGGAAAAAACCTTGTCTACAACTGAAGTATCTTATCAAGCTATTAAATAGGCCATAAAATACCCATATCAAACTCCTGCAGCCATACAAGAGGATGATCTTTTTCCTGAGCCTATCTAGGATCAAAACGCTTCAAGCTCCCAAGACTGTTTAGACATCGTCCTGCCATCAAATTAATATATTATAGAGGCAATGGTTAGAGTTGAAAGGCCATGAGGGGATATGTATGACATATCATATTTCCTCCTTGAACTCAGTCGTGTAGAGAGTGGAGATTTTAAGTCAACTATTGTTAGAAGGGTTGATGGGATAATCAATCCCTTGGTCAGAAATGGTATCTATGTCGAAGGAAATATGGATAATATATTGGAGATGATCCCAATCAACATCTCTAGGAATCTCAATGTCTTGGAAAACGTATTTATCAGAGAATAATGCTCGCGGGATGAGATCGTTCAATAGATGACACTTTTTAAAGAGTTTTGAGATGTGTTTGCATGGTCTTACGAGGAAATTCCTGGCATTGATCCTTGGATAGTTCAACATGAAATTCGAACCTACGAAAATGCAAAGCCAGTTCGACAAAAGTTGAGACCTGTAAACCCTATGAAGGAAGCGACAATTAAAGAAAAGGTGGAAAATCTTCTTAATGTGAGATTCATCTATCCCGTGCCTTTGACAAAATGGGTCTCCAACTCAATTCTGGATGATAAAAAGCAAGGTACAATTCATGTCTGCATGGATTTTCGGGACTTAAATAAGCCTTGTCCCAAATATAACTTTTCGATGCCATTCATCTACCAGATATTAGATGAGTGTGTAGGGAGTGAATTTTTTTTTTTTTTTTTTTTATGGGTGGTTTTGCTAGATACAACCAGATTGAGATTTGTCTGGAGGACCAACACAAAACAACCTTTATTTGTCCTTGAGGAACCTTCACTTATAAGAAGATGCCCTTTGGTCTTAAAAATGTTGGTGCTACATTCCATGGGCCATGAAGAATATAATGGAGAAATACTTAGATGATCTAACAACTCATTTGCATAAGAGAGCCCAACATCTCTTACACCTGTGCTTGGTTTTTGAATGATTTCATTACTATTGGATCCGATTGAATCCACACAAGTGTATATTATGTGCGACCTTTGATTGTCTTCTTGGATTCATCATTTCGATGAAAGAGATCATGGTTGAACCCTTAAAGGTTGAGGCAATAATTCAATTTCCTCCCCCGCGTATGATTACACAACTTTAGAGTCTGCAGGGAAAGACAAATTTCCTCCGATGATTTGTTCCAAACTATGCCAACATCACAAAAGGTTTCATGCGCCTTTTGAAGAAAGGGGTCCCATTTTATTGGGACAAAGTTGCACACTGTTTGTTTGATGTGTTAAAGAAATATTTGGTTTCGACTCCTTTGTTGAGTCCCCCCAACTACAATCAATATTTCTTGTTGTATTTGGCAGCATCCAAATCATCAATTGGCATGGTTATTGTTCAGGAATATGATGAGCTCCAAGAGAATTTCATATATTATATAAGTCGTGCATTGATGGGTCTTGAAATCAAGTACTCACACATTGAAAACATGGCACTGACAATGTTTCATGCTTTCCAGTGACTTCGACACTATATTCTACTATGTAAGACAATCGTTATTTCCACTGTTAATGTTGGACACACCTACCACACTTAGAGGGGGGGTGAATGAGTGTGGGGCTCTTTTTCCCAAAACTTCCCTCTTGCACAAAAAATCATCAATTAGCATTCAACATTTATTCATTACCCATTGTTGTCATTTATAACCAGTTAGATGTGAGCACATATCAGCAACATATATCATCAATATATCATCAACAAGTCATCACCACAATGAACACAAAGAACAAAAGATGTATGTACAATTTTGTTTTTATTACGGACTACAATCCTTGGGGTTTATCAGCAACAAATGAATAGAGTACAACTCTACAAGAGCACCAGCTCTATATGCAAGACTCAACTTGCATTCTCATCACCAACTGAGATGAGGCAACAATCCTCAACATATATCAATATGTACCATAAACAAGTGCATCAACCATGCACCAACCTGTAAACAACCTGTACCATAAACAAGTGCATCCAACCATGTACCAAGTATATACCAATCATGTGTCAACCACTCATCAACAATTACTCATCAATATGTACCAACATCATCAACTATACACCTCATGTATGTGTCAACTCATCAACTACTTGTCT
>ML788530.1:9378-33723 GCA_009831015.1 Picea engelmannii | reverse complement strand
AGCCCCTGAATGTCATATAATGCCATATATGTACAAAAATCATGTTACGAGCACATAAGATATCTAGGCCAGAGGTTGGTGAACTCTATCATAACAAATGATGGTGTTTTCCAAATGCCAGAACAATCAAACGCATGGCCTAGGTACCCCCATGACATGACGTTTCATGCCTATGGGGAGGTCATCAATAGTAGCCATGGGAACATTGTGAGTAAGGGCATCAAATTTCCTTCCCACACTACACAAGGTCCTAGCTACATCATCACTGGGGCTTGCCTCCTCTCTGCCTCATTGGCTATGTTGTGAGACATTATCCAACCTCACGGGTGCTTTATCTACATAAAAAATAAAGCACTTGTCAGTATTTTGGATCTCACAAAAATATAGGACTTTTTACATTTCTATGTATGTATATATATATATATTCAAAAAATAAAAAATTAAATAATAAAAAAATAATTTACCTATGTCTCGTCATTCATCCTCAAGAGGAATGATGACATCCTTATCATTAGTGAAGTCTATTCCGGCATAGGGGTAGTCCTCGATGAAGGGAGTCTGTCGATCACACCAGCTAAAAAAGTCATCTTCATATGGATTGGAAATTTTTCCACCTCCTAATCAAGCTATCAACTCGGTCCATCGAACCATGGCTGACCATGGTTGCAAGTGTCCTTGTATGTATTTCCTTGAGATCATCATAGGAACTCACTCAAAGAAAAAAGTGCATAGGATGTTTTCGAAGCCAAAGTTCTTGGTCTTCCTAAGCTTGCAATTAGTGAGTTGTGATTTCATGCAATTGAGCATTGTGGTACTCCAGTTATACATCATGGGTATTAAGCATTCAACCCCATGCTACATGTGTGACTGTGGTGCAAAGTGAAAAGAGTTGGATCCCACGATCCAAACCATAGTATAGAGGATGACTCAGAGACTCAAATTGGTTATCTATTTGATAGGCATTTGAGATCCACTTTTCTAAGTGTCAGAATCACAATAATAGTTCATGTAGTCATTGACACACCGCCCACCTCCCCCATGAGTTTGGAAGTTTAACACTTTCCCTCTCCTAGAAAAACCTGTAATGAAGTAAATATCTTCCACAATTATGGTCAATGATTTCCCAATGAGCATAAATGTCTCAGCATCAGGGTATCAGTAGTCAATCAAGAGATTCAACAATATCATTTGGGCCCTCATTCCACCAATTTCAAAAAAATTGCACATGCCACATGCACATAGATCTTGTTTGGCACCGTCATCGTTGAATACTTCTCGGTCCACCTCTTCATGTATACGTTCTCTTCAGTGAACAAACATCCTTCCCGATTTCCAAGACAATTTTGAGTTAGTAATTATTTTTCAAAAAATCCTTGGGAATTGGCAGCCTTCGGTTGGAACAATCACAGATATCTCTGACTAGTGTTTCCACCTGCTATGAATATCCATGGGTTTCCTTAAGGCATCCCACATATGCACAAAGATAAGTTGAACAGGAGAGGCTTAGGCCCCAATTTTTCATGAAAATGAATAATTGATGAAATTAAATGAAAGGTAGGGTGTAGATACTTACTTGGCCCGGGTTGCAAGATATGTTGTTGCTCTAAGATCCACAAATCTTTGTTGGATTTTTTAGGGTTTTTGGTCACTTTAGTTTTTTTTTTGGGTAAAATAGTGAAAATAACATAGTAAATGGGTAAATAAACCAATATTTATCAAAATTGTAAAATTTCACTTTCTATTGTTTTGATATTTTTTCCAAAATTTCAACTAATGGTCAGTCTCTTGTAGTTTTGTGGTTGTTTTTGCAGGTCTTAGGCTATAATTTGGATATTTTTGGTTTCTTCCCATTGATTGGCCGAGTCTTTTACAAGGCTCTCGTCAAGTAATGTTCTCATAACTCAGATTTAGGGTAGGGTGTATTCACCTAAAATTTTGCATTATCAGTTGCCATTGTCTCTTAAAACTAGGGTCGACCACATTAACAATCATTGCAACCTTATCATTGGATCAAAAATGTCATTTTGTTGATGGTAGAGCCTACCTTCCATGAGGGCTCTAGTCTAGAATCCCCTTGTATTTTGGTGCTCATGCTGCAAGATTGTTCCTTAGGCTCAAGAGTCCTAGTTAGTCCCACCATGAGTTTGCGTTCAAACTTCATGCTTCTTACTCACTCTTATTCTGGTCATTACCCACATGAGTCCCTTCTTTATATGCTTCTCACAACACCATCACAGAGTCCATAGTTAAGCTCTTTTTAGACTCCTTAAAATTGAAAATATTGTTCAATGATCTTATTTCTTTCACACTCATTAAATGGACCTGAAGGAATAACTGTTCAACACAAGTTTACCCATTTTTCAGACTAAATAGAATAATTATGAAAAATGTATACTCTAGTATATGGACTAGAAGAGCTCTCCTCAGTTTTGTTTTATATTATTTTGGGCTAAGGAGACTAAATTTACGAAAAAGGACGAGGGAGTCCATAGTTAATCTATTTTCAGACTCCTTAAATATGAAAAGATGGCCGAGTGATCTTGTCTCATGCTTCTGTTCAAGGGAAAGTTTCAACTTGATTCGTCCATTCTGTAGTTAGTTCATAACCTTGCAAGTTGGCCTTCCCAAGTCGGTCAAGTCAATCTCATCATCACAAGTATTTATCTCTTCATCTGATTTCTTCCAAATATTTGGTCTTCCTCCCCCCCTTGTGTTGGATAATGAAGGATGCCTTAATGCCTTCCTTCTAGTGGATCTCTTCCCATCGAATTTGACACATCTTGCTATGGGATAGGGATCTAGAGTCATATTTGGTACCTTGGGGCTTGCAGTCATTAGTGGTAGGTTTCCTTGCTATTGACGATGGGAATACATCAATGTCCCCTAATCAATAGATTCTACTAGGTGTTTGACATAAACTCATTTATTCACACTCGTTAGATTGTACCTTAGTACCTTGACACCCCCTATCATCATTGGTGGGTTGTCTTGCCTTTGTTAATGGTATACATCAATGACTGGTAATCAAACGATGTCTTACTATGTTCGACCTCAACTCATATATTCACATAATGTAGACATGTAGCATGACGAACTGTTGTGAAGATCTCAGGTGAAGTACGAGCATCACATCTTTTGTGCTCCTTCCTGACCCATATGGTGCCACCTCATAGACATTGGTACTTGCAAAGGATCATCTTGTTCTCTCCATTTGATCTCAGATATCCTCTGTTTGACACCCATTATCATAATTGGTGGGTTGCCTTGTGTTTGTTAATGGTATACATCAGTGAACAATAATCACACGATGTCTTACTATGTTCGACCTCAACTCATATATTCACATATTGTAGAAATGTAGCAGGACAGATCGTTGTGAAGATCTCAGGTGAAGTATGAGCATCATGTCTTTTGTGCTCCTTCCTGACCCATATGGTGCCACCTCATAGACATTGGTACTTGAAAATGATCATCTTGTTCTCTCCATTTGGTCTCAGCTATCCTCTGTTATTGATTTTGAGACATAGCTCCACTGTGTATCCCTTCATTGCTATGATCTACTTTGACATGGATCCGCTGTGTATTTTATGTGGCCATGCTTGCTACTTCATTTATATCACATGGATCCACTGTGTATTGTTCATGGCCATGGAATTTAGATATACTTCATATATGCCATGGATCTGCAGTGTACTAGATTTTTTCGGCTATGCTTACATCACTCCCGAGCATGGGCATGTCTGACTTGGAAAGATAATACTCTTATTTGACGTTTGTTGATGGTTGTTGTTCTTGGATTAGTTTTTTGAGGACCTTCACAAGTTACTTCAATGCATCCTCTCTTCTAAGAGTTTATAATGTATTTCATCCATCATTTTTCCCTTCTGAGCTCACACATTAGGGGGCATCTATTATAATGCAAAATGCCACACCTATGCATTGGTGCCATGTCCTAACCTTTTCCCTTGGCTTGCTAGATAAATTCCCAACTTGCCTCATGTAAATCATCTAAAAAACATGTCTTTTGCACACATCCACGAGATCCTTTGATGCAAAGAGCGGAAATCCATGACTTCTCAGTTTGAAACCCGCAGATGCCCTCAAAAAATGGAAAAAACAAAATAATTTCGAGTTTTCGGGTAGGTTTTTTGGTTTAGATCTTTTCCCAATGTCCCTATGCCTGTACAAAACGGATTCCAACTCCCCCAACCTCTGGAGGAATATATAAAAGCACCATTGAGGGATAAGAGGAGATACAGTCTTTTTGTGCAAGGCCATGCTGCTGAGATCTAGCAAGCTTCCCTATCCTTATTATCCTCTTCAAGTAACATTCTCCAATCTAGAAACTCCTTTTTTAGTGCCTCTCTCCTTCTTATATAGTCATAGAGTGTTTCCTTATCCCTATTTGGGATATCCAAGGAATATTATTGTGGCTGAGTTGATGCTTGAAGGACTTGTGGAAGAACCCATGTAGTTGGCTTCAAAGTAGTGCCAAAAACGAGTCAGGTTGTAATGAGCCTTCATATTTGGCGCTAATAGAAGAGATTTTTTTCCCTTCAAATTGTGTGTTCATTGCAACATTGTGTGTCTCTTTTTATCATATTTATTTTGAATATAGTACATGCCATGTATATTGTTTGATCATATAACTACCTCATAGAAGCACTTGTCTTGATTCTATTTTGCAGGCTAGTTCCAACAATGGATCAAGAGCTCTTCGAAAAGCAGGAGCTGGGATCGACATCAAACAGGAGATTTAAGGTGCACTCTTTCTCCTTCCTTCTTTCCCTACTTTCTCCTAGCAAAAGCAATTGTTCTTTCAATTTTGTATACTTGTCTATGAGGGAAGATTTCAATCTTCTCAATACAATCTTGATCTACCTTGATTTCACCCAAAGTCATGGGGGGAATATCCCATCAACAATACTTCCATATGTCAAGTACACAATGAACTATGTATTTGTCAGTTATATAGGATAAATTTCTAGATAATGAATGTATCCAACAATCAATCATACAACTTGACCTTTTTTTCAAGTACACACAAACACACAGAGATAACATGTAACCATTGTTCTTGGAGCACTGAAGTACAACAAAAACCTTTGGCTTATAAGAGACTATAGTCATACTCAAAACAATGACATGTTCTTTTGGCACTGAAGAACATGTTACTATGATCTATGGTTGGTCTTCATTAAAAAGTCACAAGCACACAACTCTTTAAAGCTTTCACGCTCTGCACACCAAAGAAAAATACAAATTCCACACATGTATCCAAAAGATAAGAAACCGGATGGGTTAAACACACAACAAATTTTTCAGGAACAAACTATGATCGTGTTGTGGCGAGGAGCTCATCACACAAGCCACGATCCCACTGGTCTTCAATTGAACATAAAGAAGTATCATGAAAATAATAGCGTTGTCGAGTCTTGCAGTGGTTTAGACTTAATAAAAGTATGAGTCTAACTCCCTCAACAATTTGGTTAACCAAAAATTTGAGGCTCTTTCACTTTGTAATTTGGTTCATGACCATCCAAGATACCTCCACGAACTACAATATATCTGCAATCTGCAAGATGCCTCAGTGATACCTTCAATCCTTTGCCTTTTCTCTTGATCCAGCCTCCAACCACGACAACCTGCCTCTGTGGCCAGGCCCCTTCTCTCTTATAATTTTTCCTGATCCCAAACGAATTTGAAATCTTCTTTACACTGAATTGTACATCTCCACTAAATTTGTGATCCAATGATGTGGACTCCATCTCTTCGATCAATGTTATCATCTTATAATATGATGTCGTTTTTCATCGAATCAAAACAATTTTGTGGATCTGACATTCAACCTCCACAATCTTCTTTTCTGGTGACTAGAAATTCATGCCAATACTCACTGCCTACGATATTATATTAACAAGTCTATTCACATCCTTACAACTACTACTCTCAAACAAACAATGATTTTCCTCTTTTGCATGTGAAATTGAGCTCTGTGAAACCTCATGATTTCCACCACATTAGAAGCTCGTGAATCTCCTTTTAGTGTATAAACTACACGTCATTGAAGTACAATTTGGCCAATTCCAAATATTTTCCATTGTTAATGTATGGCATATTGCAACTCTCAATTACACATTAAAATACTTGAAGTTTAACATGCACATCAATGATGACTCTCATGGGTAACCAATAGGCCCCTCCTAAATGATGGTTCAACTTTTCTCTCTTCGTTGTACATGACTCTCATGGGTAACCAATAGGCCCCTCCTAAATGATGGTTCAACTTTTCTCTCTTCGTTGTACACGTCATTGAAGTCCAATTTGGCCAATTCCAAATATTTTCTGTTGTTAATGTATGGCATATTGCAACTCTCAAATACACATTAAAATACTTGAGGTTTAACATGCACATCAGCGATGACTCTCATGGGTAACCGATAGGCCCCTCCTAAATGATTGATGGTTCAACTTTTCTCTCTTCGCTATAGCGACTGGATCAATACTTATCTCTGGATCAATACTTATCTCCACTCAGAAACTAGCAAATGAAATCGCACATCAAATCACATGTCAACACTCCTCACAAGACACACCAAAACACACTCAAAAAATAAATCTATTCTCACACACCTACAGAAAATTCAGAAATTCAACACTCGCCTACATTAAATATGTACATAGGATTAGCGCATAATCTCTCACATATTCTTGGCCCTCCCCTGAGAGATTTAAGTCAGAACCAATTCTGATATCAACTCAAAAATTTGGATATTAGACATCTTACAAGTAATATGTTATAACATATTACTTGTAATATGTTACATATTCACACAAAACTATATTCTTTATATATATTATTAATCAATCAAGCATATATTTATACAATAAGTTTTTCTTCAAGAACATAACAAATTTATGAGGGAATCTCTCAACCACACACACATAAATAAGATATGATAGTTGGAGAGATCTTCCCACAACCAACTAGATCTAGCAAACTTAAACCTATCTTTGTAAGCATTAATTCTAACAGATATCTACAATCTAAAAAAAATTTGTTTTGATCATGTTAAGATCCTAGTAATTTTAGGCATAAGAAAAACCGGTTCTCTACAAGTATACAAGTTTTTGGAAGGAAATTCCATTATTAAGCTACTCAACAAATGCATGAACAAAAACATATACCTTATATTTTGTTGGAAAAATAAAATACCACCCTTAGAAAAAATCAATTTTGACATAGTTATTCACTATTTCTATGAATAAAAAAAGCTAATTCAATTTTTTACTTTTCATCTTCTTACACCATATTCAAATGGATAGTAAAAGTACATTGAGTAATCCCTCCAAGTTAACAGATTATTGTTTTTCCATGTTTGCATTGCCACTAAAACATCATGAGAAACCATCATTAACTTACATTCATCCACTAATAAATTTAATATTAACTAAATAATAATCATTAACAAACTTAAACATAAACTTTAAAAATCATATCAACTATTAAAAAAATTGTAATTTGAAGTAAGTCTCTTTGTGACTTCATAAGATTAATTCATAGTGTCAAAAGATTTCTTACATAATACCGAGTACATATATACAAACCACACTAATATCAATCCATTTTTAAATTAAGATCTTTTCACTATAGAAATTTAGAACTTGCTATTTTTTAATAAAATCCTAAGTTAATCAGGAGTGCATCTGTGTGCAAAGCTTCTATTCAGTACTGATTTACTCATGCATTTTAACATGGACATGGTGAATACATTAATTATGATTAATAAATTTTGATTAATGGACAGTAACATTAGTGATTTTGATTTAACTGGAATAATAACTATTTGAGGATATAGAAGAGTTGTCATTTTGATGCTTTGAAGGTATGAAAGATATGTGATATAATGTGAAACCTATCACGCTACTCAGTAACAGAGTATCACCATATCTTACTGCTGACTAGTTCACCATAAAAAAAAATTCAAAGGCATACCACTATTGTCCTGGCCTTCTAAGTTCTGAGTAAATTTTCATCCGACTCCTCAAATTGATGGTTTTAAAAAAATAAATATACATCAATAACGACATACAGATTTTAAAATTGAATTTTTCAACTGACTTCTCAAATTGGTGGTTCTTAAAAATTAAGTATACATCAATAACGACATATGTATTTTAAAATTGCGGATATATGAGAGCTAAATAAGAAAAACACTAGAAAATACCAGCCAAATTTAACCTTAACCACTGCTGCTGGTATGTGTGCAACCTTAATGGAAGTCTTTAATAACATCACATCTGTTGTTGGTAGAGATAGGATGGATGATATAGATGGCTTTGTTGTTGGTAGAGATAGGACTGATGATATAGATGGGTTTGATGATAAAACCCATGCTTATAAATGTTCGGTATGGAATGAAGCAGTTGCGTACAGGATGGGCTGATGGATACGTACCCATACGAAACCTTGTAAAATGACTAACCTGAGTTACCTGTATACTGATCACTAATGATTTCTATTTGATTTATTTTTTTATGTTGGGTTATATCAAAATACAAAGTATAATATTTTGATTTAATTGAATAACTAGTTTCGATTTCAGTTTCTTATTTTCAAGGTAAGTTATATATATATATATATATATATATATATATAATTTCTGTTTTTAACTTTAAAGTTAGTCGTGTATATACACATCATCTTGAAGGGATTTTAGCCTTTAAATTTATGTATTTTTCCTTCTAAATGTTTAATTGATAACAAGAAAGAAAGATTTACCGGAATATACTTTCGTATTAGTATTTCATTAATATAGTCATGTAGTCATGGATGTAAAACTAGCCCTTTACATAAAAAAAAATTACATCTTAGTTTTTTTTTCTTCTAAATGTTTTAATTCATAACCAGAAAGAAAGATTTACAGGAATATATTTGTATATCTGTATTTCATTAATATAGTTATGGAGGTAAAACGAGCCCCATATTCATTAAGATAGTCATGGATGTAAAACTAGCACTTTACATTAAAAAATTACAAATTATTTATTTCTTCCTTCTAAATTGATAATAAAAAAGAATGATAATGATTTAGTCCCATATTCATTAAGATAGTAAAAATATTACAACTTATTTTTTTTTTGTTTAATTGATAACAAGAAAGAATGATTTAACCCCATATTCATTAAGATAGTCATGGATATAAAACTAATATTTTATATTAAAAAAAAATTAAAACTTATTTATTTTTTCCTTCCAAATGTTTAATTGATAACAGGAAACAATGATGTAAAGGAATATACTTTTATATCTGTATTTCATTAATATAGTCATGGATGTAAAACTAGCCCTTTACATAACACCATATTTGTTTTTTACATCACATAATTTTCCCTGATAAGTAGTGTTTCTGGAAATACTAACCCTTTTGGAAACATTTAAGAACACCATAAGATTTGATTGATACATAGATTTGAACCACGCCAGAAACATATGGAGAGAGGGGAAGGTAAGAAGTGAATTTCAGTGAACTTACATTACAAACTCTTGCAATTCAATCAACTTGTGCATGTTTCTTATATAAATATAAGAGTTGTTTAACTATTTTACAAAATGGCTTTTTTCACTTTCTGTGATATTAAAAAAAAAAAATATTTTATAGAATCTTTAACCTACTTCTGTAAACTAGAGCCTTTCAATCCACTTTCCGTAATGCTCGTTAATGCTTATCTGATTGTGATGTGTTAATCATGAGATTCTGTGCATAACTCCAACTTGATAGTGATGTGTTAACCATGACTCATGAGATTCTGTGCAGAACTCCAACTTAAAAGCCAGCCATTGAAGAAAGACATTGCAGTTATGATGCCAGCCAGTATGGCATTCGAAATCTCCGAGTATCAGTGTCTTGTAAAACGTGTAACTATATATAGACACTGTCATGACTAGCAGACGACTTGGCATCACCTATCCAATTGAAGTGCGACTAATCTCCACTCCACAGGAGTACATTTAATGTCTTAATGTAGTTATTGGTGAAATTTAAACGAAGATTTCCTAACAATTTTAATGTTGTAACTTGTTATCGTTGAGATTTAAAGCAAGACTTGGCATCACCTTGCCAATTTAATAGCTATTAATATCTACTTCGTTGTTGGTGTTATCGGTGAGATGTAAACCATCAGATCTGAAGTTAAATACGCGATTGTTTGCAGAATGTTTTGCTGTCATATTTTCAAGCATGAAATTTCCAATGAGTGTGACTCGGACAGTTGCGTTGAATTTTATGCGCAGATTAGTTACCTAAAGCAATCCAGCTGTAAGAATATGCGACTTAAAGATAACGACTGCAGCGCAAGGTAAGACACCGATACACAATCTTATTAATATTGGAGTGCTACGCTGTCATCGTCTTTTGTTAAATTTAATATTCTTGGAGTCATCGGAGTTTTTCCAGAATGGGAAAGTTGAGTCAGTCATCATTGACAGTTATTTGCTAATGTATACTACTAACTCATTACTGTTATTTAAGGAAAGGAAAACCACGTAATTTTGAATATTTTGTAGCTGGTGATAGCAAGGGGACAGACATTCACTTATTTAAGAAAGGAAAACCAAGTTATATTGAATATTTCTTAGCTGGTGATAGCAAGAGGACAGAATTTTATTTGTTGAATGTATAATTTCTATAATATGCTTGTTAATGTATTTAGAAGTAGAGTTAATCTCTAGATGAGTTGTGTGATCTTATTCGTTGGATTTGTGAGATCTTATTTTGGTGTGGTGAGTGGTTGAGATATTCTTTCAACTAATTGATTGTGTGATCATGGTAGTTTGTCTATCTTGATACAAGTTTGTTGTATTTATATGTATTCTTAAGATTAATTCAATATAGTGAATAACTCCCTCGGAAATACCCCAAAACATGAAGAGAGTAGAGTAGTGAATGAGTTGTTCTTAGATATGCAAGAGTGTGAGTACTTCCAATGATGACCTAGAAAACATCGTGAAATGTGTGAAGTATAATCTGATCCATGAGTTCTTTTATTAACTTGCTACCAATTACTTACAAGTTGTTGATGCATCCATCTATGGGTTTGATGGGTGTATATGTGTTTGTTGAAAGAACTATTTAATATTTGGATATATTGTTTTGTATTCATGATAGTGAAGAACGAGTTAATGGTGTTGTTGAAAATGTCTTGGAATTATTGAAGTTAATTAACATATTGAGTCTAGGTAACTGAATATGAAGTGTAGTGGTTTTGTTAGAATTGGCTAATATGACAAATCAAAGGTGGGTGGATATGAGAAATCCAAGACAATGACATTGAAGACAAAGAATCCACAATCAAGATGGAGAGACAAAACAAAGTGATGGTGATGAGATGAGAATGATCTTGGTGTTGTAATGGACATGTATATTAGGCATATAATTGGTAATCTTTGTGTTCATGTAAAGCATTTTTGAATTCTTATTGTAAGTGAATTTATGATGCATATGGGGTGCATGATCGGTTGTACCTACACCCCGGAGTTTTGGTCCAAGTTGTAATGCTTAGCCATAGGCAAGTTGGTTTTCCTAGTAAGTAGTGTTGAGTCAGGGCTAAATGTAATCATGTAGAGTGTATCCCTCTTATGGATAGAGTGGATGTGTCATAAGTTGTGGAATTAACCATGTGGATAGGTACAAGGGTGGTAGTTGTACTCATGTCTAATATTGATTTAGATCAAAGAAGTTTGATCTTTGATTCAGGTGGGGATTTTATATGATAGTCTCAAAAGTGTGAGATGTTTGGGACCGAGTTATGTTTAACGGAGAGTTTAACATTGATGAACCATGTAGCTGAAAATGATTCCTAGAGAACTTGCGGTTACAGTGACTGATGGCCTATGTATTTCGGTAGATGGATTGTTTTTTATATGGACGTCAATAATCAGATGCAGGTACAAGAAGAAGCAGAAGAAATTTTGAAATATTGAATCCCTGACAATGATGAAGATATGACCACATTGATATTTAGATAAGTAGTCATTAAGGGACAGTGTTGGAATATATAATTCCTACTTATCTAATATGCTTGCTAATGTATTGAGAAGTAGAATTAATCTCTATGTGAGTTGTGGGATCTTATTCTTAGGAGGTTGTTTGAGAGTTGGATTTGTGAGATCTTATTTTGGTGTGTGGTTGAGATTTTCTCTCAACTGGTTGATTGTGTGATTAGGTAGCTTTTCAATCTTGAGACAAGTTTGTTGTATTTATATGTATTCCTGAGATTAATTCAATATAGTGATCGAAGCCATTATTTGTGTGTAATATGTTGGACAACTGAGAGGGGGGGGGGTGTGAATCAGTTGTAACCTTTCTTAAACAATTATGTTTATTTTAAACTCTTTACAAAGCACTCAATGACAATCACAATAATGCAGGGAAGTAAGCAATAGTACATTCAACATCATTCACACATATGAGATACACAGAGACAAATATTTCCTGAGGAAACCCATAAAGGGTAAAAATCTCTTCTTCTTTATATGATAAGTAATCTTTACATTCTTTACATTATCATACATATGATCTCTAACTCATTGTGAGGCTACAACCTCTGTTTTGCAAACAACAACTTGCTGAGAGCACTAACTCTCTGTTTTCTCTAGCACCCACTAGAAGGAAGCACCAACTCCCTGGTTTCTCTAGAACCCACTAGAAGGAAGCACCAACTCCCTAAGTGTTCCAACACCAACTGGATGGAAGCACCAACTTCCAGTCACACAGGCACCAACCTGTATAACAGAGAACAACGGTTCTCCCTTACACCACCCTCCCACCCTGGTTTCTCTTGTTGCAACCAGATGGAAGCTACAACTCCCTGTGTTCAAGCACCCACTTGAACCTCTGAGTACAAAAATCCTCCCTAGCACCTCCCAACCACCCTAAAATATAAAGTTTTCTATATCTATAAATTTATCACAGTGATACAATATTTATCATTAGCTTACCAGGCTTATCACTGTTCTGCTATGCTGCTCTGTTCTCCTATATCAGTGTCTATTTGTCTGCATCTTCTTACAATTTCTGATCTTCTGTTTTTCTCTACCAGAGAACCTCAGCCTTCCTTTAGTGTCTCACTGTCTTGTTGCACGCATGCCTTGCGCTTTTTGTGCTTCTGCCTTTTCTGCTCTGTGCACCATGTGCCTTTCAATGCACCATTCCTCTTCTCTGTATTTCAGCTGTTGCACACTCCTTCTACACTCCTAAATCCCCCTCAACAACAACATCCCCTCTCTTCTTTGTTCTGCATCCTTATAGTCTCTATGCCCCTTGTGCATGCTTTCCCGCCATGCTTCTGCATGCTCTCTCATGTCGAGTACTCTACCTGTTCATCATTGCAACTCTTCATCTTCTCTGGTAGTTAGATCCATCTATCAATTTCCTCTACGAACAATCTTCATTCCACTGGTAGATTCCTAAAGACTCTTCAGCTCCTCTAGCAATCACACAGAAGTCTCTTCGAGTCCTCTGGAAAAAACCATCAGTGGTTTCTAGTAGTTACACTATGAACCTCCAAAGACTACTTCAACAACTGAATCACCACTGATCGATTAACTGTGAAGACAAATAGTAGCCCCTCGATCATACTTAAATTCACCTGCACCATTCGATTGGATCCGTAGGATCTTGCGTTTGTTTCACATTTTGGCATTTTGACATTCTTGTGG
Organism: Picea engelmannii; assembly: GCA_009831015.1. Taxonomy (NCBI): domain Eukaryota; kingdom Viridiplantae; phylum Streptophyta; class Pinopsida; order Pinales; family Pinaceae; genus Picea; species Picea engelmannii. Next base: position 20,003 of record ML788530.1, on the reverse strand, counting down.
TGAGGAGTCTCGACTCTCCATGTCCCAAACTCCGAAATGGAGCTTGTCTCTTCGAGCTCTTCTCTACAGCTCTTTGACGATGTGACCACCGACAGTGACCAAGGCCTACACCAAAAACGTGTTTTCACATTTTGCATTTCAGCATTTCGCGATTTTGACATTCTTGATGTGAGAGTTCTTGACAACTCCACCTCCCGGTCTGCGAAACTTTGAAATGGAGTCAGATCAACTTTTCATCTTTTCTCACTTCTCAACTTCGGGATTTCTGTCGTGAGAGTCCTTGAAATCTCCAACTCCTGGTATCCGAACTTTCGGTATGAAGTCTTTGACATTTCGCGATTTCACATTTTGCGAATTCAGGTTTCGCGACTTCGGGAATCCTGTGATGAAGAGTCTTGACTCTTGACTCCTCCAACTCCCGATATTTGAAACTGTCCTCCTTCTTCCGGGATTTCGGCGTTTCGCATTTCGTGATTCCTAGACTCCTGATGATGAAGAGTCTTGACTCTTCCAACTCCCGGTATCCGAAACTCCGAAATGGATTTATTTCCCGGTTTGCGAAACTCTTCGTTTATTTGCCTATTTCAGGATTTCATTTTTTCGCATTTCGTTGTTTCGGCATATTGACACTCTTGTGGTGAAGTGTTTTGACACTTCAACTCCCGATATCCGAGACTCCGAAATGGAGTTATTTCCCGGTCTACAAAACTCTTGTTGATGTGCCTCTTTTGGGATTTTGGGATTCTGGATTTCGCAACTCCGGGACTCCTGTGTTGAAGAGTCTCAACTCTTGACTTCTCAATCTCTTGGTATCTGAAACTCTTTGTTGGTGTGCCTATTTCGGGATTTCGGGGTTTCGCATTTCGCAACTTCGGGACTCTTGTGTTGAAGAGTCTCGACTCTTGACTTCTCAATTTCCCAGTATCCAGAACTCCAAAATGGAGTCTTTGACATGCTCTGATATTTCGCCGTTCGGGATTTTGGGGTTCTCTACTTCAAAGGTTAATGTTCCTTTGATCTTGGATTTCCCGGTCTGTGAAACTCTGAAATGGAGTCTTTGTGGTGCTCTGATCTTTTTCCACGCGTCCGTCCCCGATCAATTCTCGATCCAACGGCTTAGATCATTTCAGCATTTCACATTTCGCGATTTGGAAGGATAGAGTACTTCCTTCCTTTGACTTCTTGGTTAGAGAAATGTTGATATGTGACCACGTGTCCTGCCCGAAGATGGACAGTCCTCCTTCTTTCGAGATTTTGTAAGCCCGCTTCACCTTGCACTTTAAAGAACGTGCAGGTTCTCCTGGATCCAACGATAGTCAGACCCTGCGCTCGGATCTAATGCCCGAGATCTTTCCTCCATCTGTGCACTTGTTCTATCTGAGTTCAGATCTGACGATCATCAGGAATTCTGAACGAGATCCAATGATCACTATCGCTTCTCCTCCCGAGCTTACGCATCCTCCTGACTTGAAAGAATTTCTTAGTTTCAAAGGCCTCGACCTTTGATCCGCCTGAGATCCTAAGTACGCTATCTCTCTTGAGCTTTGGCAATGAGTTAACCTCATCCCTGGTGCACACCTATGCATTGCGTGCGACTCTGCATTAATCCTCCCGAGCTTATGTTGTTCCTATTTTGCCATCGATGCACACTCTGATCTTGCCATCAATGACAAGCACACTCTACACTTTGCGTGCACCTCTGCACTATCTCTTCTGGTCTTCACGAGCTTGCTCTGCTGCGTCTCCCCAAAATACTTCTGGTGCCTGCCTGACACATTGTACCTGTACTCAAGCCATCATCACTGCTGTACTTGCCATCAATGACAAGCATACGCTGCCTGTAAAACATCCCAACATAATACTATACTTTTCCTTAAACATAACTTGGTCCCAAACATCTCACACTTTTGAGACTACCATATAAAATCCCCACCTGAATCAAAGATCAAACTTATTTGATTCTACATCAAAGTTAGATACTAGTACACCTACCACCCTCGTACCTACCCACATGGTTAATTCCACAACTTGATGGCACATCCACTCTATCCATAAGAGGGATAGTCTCTACATGATTACATGTAGGCCTGATTCAACAGGACTTTACTGGGGAAAACGAACTTGCCTATGGCTAAGCATTACAACTTGGACCAAAACTCCAGGGTGTCGAGTACAACCAATCATGCACCCCACATGCATCATAAATTTAGGTACAATAAGCATTCAAAAATGCTTTACATCATCACAAAGGTTACCAATTATATGTGCAATATACAATCCCATTACAACACTAAGATCATTATCATCTCATCACCATCATCACTCCTGTCAGATTCCTGTGAGTCCTGAGCCGTTAAGCTATTTCCTTCCATCCCAAATCTCTTACTCAAGGAGAAACAATTTTGATTCATGTATTTATTTTTTGGATAATATATTTGATGAAATTTTGTAATATAAAATCATAATTTTGATAATAATTTTAGAATTCTAATATTATAAATAAATATGTAAATTTCATTTTTGTTATAACAATTTCACATTAATAATTAAATTTATGATTTTAACCATCTTTCAAATATCCTATCAAAATAATAATAATTATAATAATAATCTATTTTAAAAGTCTATGGAGGCATACATACCCTAACCTCTTCTGCATTTGGACCTATGATCTCCAAGAAAGAAATACATGTCCTGGTCTCTCAATTTACAAGGTAGACTTTGCCTTTTATAGACAACAACCACTTTACAAGGTAGACTTTGGCTCTTTTACACAAAAATTACTTTTATATTTGCAAATGAAAATATAAATATGTAGACAGGTGTAAAATTATCTAAGACACCCTCAGAAATTCGAATCATTCAAATTCCAGGTGGACGTGCATTTTTGTGAAGCATGGCGTGCATTTATGCACAAATACAAACATTACATTTTAAAGAAAAACAAGTATTTTTCTCATTGACATATTTCATTTTAGTCTTTCTATGTATTGTACATGTAGATTTATTTAATTATTAATATTCAGACATATAACCTTGTATTTTTTGATGATTTCATCAGGTCTTTGCATTGGAAATGCAACCAACAACTAACCTATGTGTGATGTGGTTGTAGAAGCTCCTACCTCATCGAGCTCATGGACCTAGGTAGTTAGTAGTCATTTTGTCATTTAGTTTGTGTGTGTGCACAATTTCCAAAGATTCATGTATATTTCGACCCTTTACTAAATTATGGGCACAAATCACCCTAGTATGCATTCTTTAGGGTTTACAACAAATCCATAATCTTGTAACTTGTAACTTGGAAAATAACAACACTATAAATGGATTTTTTCTCCTAGGGTGTGCATTTCTCATCATCCCATGTTTTCATGTATTTTTATGCATTTTTCCCTTTATGCATTTTCTTGCATTTACAAGGCAATTTTTAGCATTTATGCACAACATACAATTTTTGGTTTCAAAATGCACAAATAAAGTATTAATCGATGTAAAATCATAAAATATAAACTCCACAATTTAAACCAGTCAATTTGAAGGTCATATGAGTCTTAAGCATGCATTTTACAGTGAGACGGTTTTACCCTCCATTTTACAAAAAGTGGTGAATCTTGATTCAAGGTAGAAATCTTTAGTCGTTTTAAAATGCGCTTTGTATGATATATATAGATTTAGAATATTATTAACTTCACTCCCAAAATTGGGTAACTAAATTTTGAGCTATATAGAATCATGTGCGTGCATTTCCATTAGGTCACTTTCTACTGTTTTGGTCTCTCAATTACAATGTAGAATTTGTCCCTTTTACGTAGTAACCATATTTATGTTTGCCAATGCATATCTAAATATGTATATAGGTGTAAAATTATCTGAGACACCCTCAGAAACTTGGACCACTCAAATTGTAGGTGTGTTAAGACCTAGGCATGCATTTTAGTGAAGTTTGGAGGGCATTTCTGCACAAGGACATAAATTACAGTTTAAAAGAAAAACATGTATCTCTTAAGTGTGAGTGTACATTTTTAGTTGATTAGGCTCTAACAAGATTGAATTAGGGTTTTATGCAAAAATATAAACTATAATCCTAATTTTCCATATCATCATATATCGAGAACATTATCATAGCTTCAATCTTATTAGGATCCACCGTGACACCAACCTTTCCAACAATATGACCCAAGTACATGACTTTCGAGGCTCGAAAAGAAAATTTAGATGGTTTGAGGAAAATTTGTTGAGAACAAAGAGTATATGAAGAACTCGATCAACATGAGGAAGATGGGTTGTCCATGTTTTACTATAGATGAGTATATAATCGAAGAAAAAACAGAAAAAATGACGAAGAAAAGGATGGAATACATGATTCATGAGGCTTTGAAAAGTGGAGTGAGCATTACATAATCCAAAGGGCATGACCAATAACTCATAGTGGCCCTCATGAGATCAAAATGAAGTCTTAGTAATGTATGCCTATTTTATATGTATCTGGTGGTATCCAGAATGAAGATCAAGTTTAGTAAAGAACTGGGAACCACTTAATTCATCCAGGAGATCATCAATGGAAGGAATGGGAAATTTCTCTTTAATGGTGAGTTTGTTGAGGATGTGAAAGTCATGACACATGCACAAAGATCCTTCTTTCTTAAGTACCATGACCACAAGAGAAGAATATGGTCTAGTACTAGGATGAATAATGCCCGCGACGAGCAATTCTTGAACATATTTATCAATTTCATTTTTTGGGGAAAAGTGATGATGATAGGGATGCAAATTTTGAGAAAGGTTGTCAGGAAAGAGGGTAATGGAAGAATCATGAACACCATAGGAAGGAGGAATTCCCTGGGTATTTGAAAAAACAACTTTATTTTTGGAGAGGATGGATTGGAGGTCAGGAGGAATAGAGGGTGTCTCAATGGAATGAATGGAATGGAGATATGCAATAATTTCATAATGACCTTTTTTGAGGATATTTTCCATGCGATGGGAACTAATGATCTCAGGGGAACCTGTTTTGATTCCTTGGAATTTATACTAATGGCCCTCATGGTTGAATTGTATGGTTAATTCCTTAAACTCCATGAGAATGGGGCCCAAATTCCTTAACCATTCGAAACCCACCATAATGTCACAACCACCCATGTCGATAGAAAACATATGATATTTCATGTGGCATTGACCAGTTTGGAGACACACCTTTTCACGATGCCCCCCACATTTCATGGACCCGCCATTGGAAATCGTGATTTGAAATTTCTTGACTACTCGGATATATCAATTAGTTTCTTGAGAAATGCACAGATGAATAAAATTATGGGTGCTGCCACTGCCAATGAGGATGATGACCTTCTGATTCTTAATGTAACCAATTAACTTGAGGGTTTGAGGAGCATAGAATCCAGTGAGATCATTCAAGGAAATGACTGGTTCAACTTTTGGGGGTCTGAGCGTGGATTCATGTTAGTGGGTTTAGGTGACTCGGCCACAGGGGGAGCCTCAAACTCTTCTTCAGAAACATCCTCACATATAGCCATAAAAATATTTTGTTCCTTACACTTGTGCCTAGGAAAATATTGTCATCATAATTATAAAAAAGGCCCTTGAGTTGGTGTTCAACAATTTCTACCCAAGTCAATTTTTGGATCTTTAGTGGAGTGGAAGCAGGAGTGGGAGTGACTGGTTTAGGGAAAGGAATAAAGGAGGGTTTTCTAGTTTGCGAAGAGACAAACTATTGTACTTCCTTATATATTTTAGTAGCTTCCACCCAAATCTAGGGGAGAGCCATGAGAACATGGAAATGGATCTCATCGTTGAAGCCACTGATAAATCATTCTCGAAAAAAAACATCAAATATGTCCTCCGTGGGGAAAGCCAATCACTCAAAAGAAGCTATAAATTATTCCATTGTTCCATATTATTTCAACTTTGTCAAACAACCTAAATGTTGGGCGTCAGTTTCAAAGCATTCATAAGGATCTGCAACAAATTATGTCTAAGCCACATACCCTTGGAAGGCATTTTTTCTCCATTTCCACCATTGTCAACGCTATTGATCTAGATGGAGAACACCAAACTGGAGTTTGGCCAAATCATCTATAATGTCGTACAAAGAGAAATAGTGTTCCATTTGAGTTACCCAGCCAGTTGGATCTGAGCCATCAAATTTTTTCACATCCACGCACAGAAGGCATAGGTCACGTTGAAAGTGATGGGGATGAAAAGTATGGGAACTGGAGGAAGTTTCACCTTCGGGGTGCAAAGGTGGGTAAGAGGAAGTGAGGTCTCTAGTGATATTCATCTTGGCGTATATCTACCCAATGAAAGATTCAAGATGGGTAGAGAGGTCATGTTTCAGGGTTTCCATTTTTTCATCTATGGTGGAATGCCATTTTTTATTGATGGTGGTAATATTCACATTGAGCCGCTACACTTCCTTCTAACCCTCTGCGAAATCAGAGGACAAGGTATTGAGGCAGGCTTCAAGGTCTTGGCTATGGGTGTGGGCCATGATGAAGGGGGGAACTGGAAAGGGGTGGGTGGGACCACACAAAAAATGGGTTATGGGTGAAGGGTATAATGACGACCATGGAAACAAGGGGAATCCAATGTGGTAGGTCCCAAATAAGGGGATCAAGTCCATGGAAATTGTTTTTTTTTTGAAAAATGATATGTATGAATGATATCAAGGTGAAGAGAGGAATCCAATGGGATAGGGATAAAATAATGGTGCAGGAAGGATCTGAAGAATACTACAGTGTTGAAAGGACCAAATTATTAATAGGAAAAAATGTGTAGTAATTTCACAACGAGAATGCATGAGGTAAAATTGCATGGAAATAGATCTTGTCTATTCTATTTCTATTTTTTTCCTAAGGGTAATGGTATTAAGGGTTTTTATATACAAGGGTTTTCCCTATGATATAGCTCTCTCATATATGTGCGGGGTCCAACAGTAAAAATCATCCCAATATCTCAGGGAATTAAGTAAGGAGGCTAGACCATACCCTTAGCCATACTACCGGACTACCCAGGTACTAGAGTGTGTCTTCCTGAGTGTTGTTCTTAGTGGAACTATAGCAGTCAGGTGACCGATCAGTTTATATACATAGGCCTTTAGGATATCTAGGTGAATATGTATATAGGTGTTGTCTGATGCGCTACCACTCGAAGGGGTACCAATGGCGGTTACAAGGGTGGACAACAATGTGTGCTGAAGTACCACTTGTAGTTCCTATGTGTATGCTTCCTCGATAACGTATTATGTGATGAACGACGAATCTTTGTAGCTTTAAGATGTGGGAATACGTCTGTACCTTGAAAAAAAGTAACCCAAACTTTTCTACCAAGGAAAGTTCTCTGATACCACTTGTAAGGTACTACATCTATTATAATAACTGCGAACGCAAATATTGCAAAGAATAAGAGCGGAACACCACAATAGATGAAACCACAACAACAAAATAATACCTTTATTAATAGGAACCATTGTTCACTTGTCCCTTCGAGGGGGGAACCTACAACATAGCAACACTCTATTATAACAATTCTCAAGAAAAAACTCCTCATGCCCTCGACTCCTATTTGTACTAAATCTATCTATCAAAATAACAATCTATAGTAAGATATTCTAGAAGCAAAAGCTTCTATTAGGTATTCTTACATTTGACTTGTTCTTCTTTAATACTAGGCCTTATTAATATTGGCCTTTATTAAATGGAAAATATATTATTCTACCTACATGAGGGGTTAGGGAGGTTAGGTCCCTAACATTTTATCTTAGTTCACCATGTATTTGAACCATATTTTATTCATAAGGACAAAACCAAGAAGAGATAAGATGAAAATACTATTGTGGGATATGGGAATCATTAGTAGATTTTGAACACTACATATCTCATCTTTTATAGAATTCAATTTGAGCATTTGTGACATTCATGAAGATTTTATGATGATTTTTTTTGCATTAGGGCATAAAAGGAATGAAAGGGTATGGTTTGTACATCTTTGTAGAGGAGAAATATCTTCTTTTGCAATATTTGTTGAGGAATTTTGTAGAGGATGGATCTGTATTGACTATGAGAAATGGATTCCCATTGTTGAAAGAGTCAAGGAAATTTTTGGTGCGAAAACCCTATTGAAGAAGGTCCAAGATATCCTCTTTAAGATGATGAAGCCATTGTTGAAAGAGACATACTAGATTGAAAAGAATATGAGTTCTTGGTTTTTAATTACAACATTGATGTTGATAAGGCAGCATGTAAACAAAAAATGATCACTCCCATCCCTACAACTAAACCTATCTTTACAAAAAAAAAATGTATGTAAATTAGATCGCATGGATAATTCAAGTGGGGATGGAAACCATGAAGAGAAGGGTACAAATTTTAAGCCCTTGGGAGATGAAAATTATTCTACTTTGCATACAGATCAAAACACTCTCAATACAAAAAATGAAGGATTTGTACCGTTGTCATATGAAGATACTATCACTACCCCAATAGAACATATTTCTACAAAATATCAATTAGATTTCCAAACATTTGATGGAAACTGTGACAAAGCCCTAGATGTTGGAAGATGTAATAAATGCAACTCTAACTTTGGTTACACTGAAAATTCTAAGCACACCAAAGTGAACATGGATGGGATGGAATTCAAGGAAAACGATGATTGGTCGTGTTTTTATGTGTGTAATTCGAAATAATATCCTCTATTCTCCTTGGGGTTGAGGTCAAAAAAATTGGAAAGTTATTTTGAGGTAGGAGAAATATGTGTTGACCTCCCTCATTCTCTAAGTGAATAAACCATTAACCTACAACAAAACAGTCACATATATTACATCATATGTTTTTATGGTCCCCCTATTTTTGATGACCATTATGATACTTATGATCATTATGATAAAGAAAAACATAGGGCCAATCTGGTTGCAAGTTTATTCTCTCAGTATTATTTATCAAAAACAAATAAGTTTCTCAGTTTTATTGCAGGTGTTTATCATGAAATATAAGGCAAAATTCTGATATAGCAGTAGAGGTTATGCACTCACATTCCATGGTCTTTGACTTTTTTGAGGACTCTTGCTCACAGAGTGATCTAAATGCTAGTGTTATTCCTTTTCTATCTAGGCTTATTCCCTTGGAAGGGGATATCATTGATGGGGAGTAACCTATGGGTTCTTACAGTGTGTCTATGCTTGAGCTTCTTGGTAAAACATGTTTCCAAATGGGCACGAAGGACCCTCAAAACTTTCCCATCCTTATTCACTTGACATTGCATATGAGGAAAAGGGAATTGATAGCCCCAAGATTGAGTTGTTGGAAGAAAGTTTTATATTTCATCCTCCAACCCTTGAAATATTCACAATTGTAATTTAATTTAGTGGAACCCTCACACCTACAAACAACAAATTGAAGGAAAGATTAAATTGGTTTGTCTTTGTGTCTATGGAATCAGGTGGTGATACTATAGACTCAATGGTTGTTTTCAATATGAAACTGTTAAGCCCTAATATTGGCTCATTACCCCTTAATTGGGTCATATTATATTAGTAATGTTATTTTATTTAGGTCGGCTTTAGGCCATTAGTTGTAATTATACCTCCTAGTCTCCTATATATACCAAGGAGACATTTTCATTTTGAGTCATCTTGTACTTGAACATTTAAGTGGGGTAAAAGAAGGTTGCCCCCTCAAAGAAGCTTATTATCTGAAATTATCTCTTTTTCAAGGCATTGAGTACTTTTTCTGAGGTTTTTCTATTCTATATTGATATTTGGTTCTTAACATATGGTATCAGAGCTCAAGGTCTTGGGGTTTCGCCGCTACATCTGAGACACCTTCGAATTTTTAATATAACTTTTTTTCTACAACGTTTCAGAAGGAACGACTTGGAGGATATTTAGTAGACAGATCAAGGTACATTGGGTTCAAAATTCATCCCCTGAGGCCTTATACTTTCAGAGATACAACCTATACAATATAGGGTTATGGAATCATCCTGAACTGAGTCATTGAAGAATTTTCGCTATAAAATTTTTTATGTAATGTTTTAGACCCTAAACTCCAGAGGCTATTCATAGAAATTAGTAAGGTATCTATGGTAAAACGTTCAGATTCTGGGTCATCTTAAATTTGTAGATACACTCTGTGTAATATAGGGTATCTAACTAGTCCTATTGACTAGTCTCAAGAAGGTGTTCTAGGTAAAACAATAATAAATTCTTCCTAGAGTATCCAAATTGAGTGGGACTGGTTTCATTGGATCGTGGACAATCTGTAGTATTTTTGGTGCGAGCTTCAAAATTTTATATCAATTATTTTGTGTGGGGCATGCTATAAAAGTGAGATCTCCTCGAAAGGCCAAAAATTGGCAAGTTGTGGGGAATTTACTATAAATTCCACTTGGCACATCCAATTTTGATCAGACCTGTGGCATTGCAAAGAAGAAATATCAGAGAACCACATAAAATAAAGTTTCATACCTAGAAGGGACAAAACTTGGGAGATACAATAGAAGAAAGATTGTCTAGCAGAACCACCTCAAAATCAAGGTTCAAAAGTGATACTTGGCCAACATGCCACCCAAAAAGGGAACTTCTACACCAAATAAGCCTCCAGACAATCCTA
>ML788529.1:211797-247517 GCA_009831015.1 Picea engelmannii | reverse complement strand
TGATTAGTGTAGGAGGAATGGCCCAGGGTGGGGAATGGTCCAGGCTCAACATTCCTTAGGGTTATACATTCTCTCCAGGGTGCACTTTGATTAGTGTAGGAAGAATGGCCCAGGGTGGGGAATGGTCCAGGTTTAGAAGACAGAACAATTATTCTTCCTTGCTTCAGAAGAATAGTCCAGATATCTCATTATCTACTCTAAGGTAGATATTCTTTCAGAGCTCACAGACGTGAGTGAAAGATTGGACCAGATGATTCAGTTTATATTATAACATTGTTTCTGTGTAGGTTGCTATCAGATGTTTGTTATGAAGACTGTATGATAGTAGATGTAGACTACTATGGTGGATATGTTCCACTGTTCGTGAGGCATATATTATTTCAGAGCTCACAGATGTGAGTGAAAGATTGGCCCAGATGATTCAGTTTATATCATAACATTGTTTCTGTGCAGGTTGCCATCAGATGTTTGTTATGAAGACTATATGACAATAGATGAAGACTATCGTGGTGGATATGTTCCACTGTTTGTGACTATACGTTGCTAATCAAGTACTTGCGTGTTACTTGGTGTGGTCGTGTACCACTGGATTGTAGTTATGTACTACTATGGATAGACACAATTGTGTTCTATTCTTGTTCTAATTTCCTTGAAGACTATCAACAGTTTATTGGAGATAATCATCATCCAGACGAATGATGAACAGAGATTTTCCAGACAGAAAATAGTTCAGAGCATTATAAGAATGACTCTTGTATCACTCTATGGTATGAGTGACTTATCCAACATCATGTCTAATTACTCAGATGAAGTATGGTTTCAAGAGATGATGCAGCTGATGGTGATGGTGATGCTCATGATCTAGTCATGAGATAGTCTAGACGACTATATCGATGCTATCGAGTGAATGGTATGTTTTTGTGCTCAAGACCATTACCTATAATACCTCCCTAGCTAGGAGGGAGTGTTAATATCATGGTAGCTACGGGAGGTATTTACCTCCACGTGTAAACCTGACAAGAATAGGAGACTCCGGAAAGCAAGAGAAAACCCTAATGAGTTGGCTAATAACCCTAGAAGTCTTGTCGGCTCAAGAAGATAGTTTATATTAGGTTATTAGCCTCCAAGAGAAGAAGTTGGCCAGAATTAATAATAATATACTGAATAGACATGTACCCAGAAGGAGAAGTCGGCCCCAACAAATCTGGCAGAACCACTATAAATAGAGGGCGCTATTTCTCATTTGACACATCTCAGAATTGCAGAGCAACAACTGGTGCGCACTGCAGTTCCCAGTTTGGTGCACATGTATGGAGGAGAGTTGCAGGTGCAGCTGCTGGAACAACCAATTTTCAGTGTTGGCTTGAACTATCTTTTGGCTAGGGTTTGGACTATTTGATCAGCTATTGTTGGTGCGCTATCCTTGGAGGAAGATGCGCTACACCTTGTTTGGCTATCTAGCCTAGGGTTTGCTTTCGGAGTAATTCTCAGTCAAGGTTAAGGTGCTCGGAGGGTGGCTTCGGCCTATTGTTGGGTGACGAGGGTATCGTCAATGGTAAAACGAGCACACAATCTTCTATATTCTAACATTTTTTAGCATGCTGAATCCATTTATGCATTCATAAATACAATTTAAACAACAAAAAATAGATATTTTATCCAAATTTAAATCGTCAGATTCCGGCCAAAAAAACCCAAATAATAGAACCTTTAACCAACATTGAATATTATGCCTCTTTTATTAGATGTAAAGTTCAATATAATTATGAAACCATAATACTCTTCTTAGATGTTAAGATTGGTTTTGACACAATCCTAAATACCTTGGAATTTTGGCAAACAAGTAGTTTTTCTCCTTTCCATGGATTATTTATTTTTATAAATTCTAGAGTTCTTGTTAAAAAAAAATTATGATAAGTTATAACCATATTTAATATAATAACGTCCACAAATATGGAGCATAATAATAAACCCTTAAACATATCTAATATTTGTATTTGGATGTGGAGGAGATTCTATCCCATACTCGTTTCATAGATAAGGGAATACAATATGTCAAAAAAAAACTTATGTATAAATAAATGCACTTAGTCAAATAGACATTGATAATGTCATTTCAAACTTTTGTGATATAAAAAAGTTTGTACTATGATTGATTTAGATAAATAAATAAATATAATCGGTCAAATAAAAAATGATGTTATAAATATATATAATTAGTTAAATAGACATTGATGATGTCACTTCAATTTTTGAGATATAAAAATTGATGATGTCACTTCAACCCTATGAGATATAAAAAAAAAAATCTACTTTAATGGATTCTTTAGATATTATAAATTTGAAATTAAAATAATGGATCTTTAGATATTATAAATTTAGAATTAAAATAATGGATTTATGTTTATAACTATTTTATTTTGATTTTCTTCTCTCTTTTTTATTATATATATTTTCTAACTTAACTTAAATATAAAATTAAATACACTTGTTATTATTTTATTTTAATTTTTTTTTTCTTACTTTTTCAAAGTTTGTATTTTCATTTTTTATTTTATTATTAGTTTTTTATTATATATTATTATAATTAACTTCACCCTTTATTTTCAAAAGTGACTTTGCAATAACTGTGTTTTTTCTTTATTGCTTCAACCAAGGCACCTTCAGAGTGAAGGGGTTATAAAACGGCCATGGAAAGTATGTGGAAAGAGTGAAGGCTGAGGGAAGGGATTATCAAACGGCCATGGAAAGTAGGTGGAACGAAATGGAGAAGAAGCATTCATAACGACTTTTTAAGTCCTATCTTTTTGGAATGTAAACGCTGTATTTGTACGAAATGTGGGTATTTTATTGTCGGTGCTTTCCATGGAATTGCATTCCAGATTTTTCAAACAGAGTTCCAGATTTTTCTAATTATATGGTCCATTCAGAAGAAAACAACGTCAAAGTGATGTGATAAATTTATGTGATAATAGTCTCCACACGGCACTGTACGTATGGTTCACGCGGTCAATAATAATAGTCTCCACACGGCACTGTACGTATGGTTCACGCAGGTCAATAATAATGACAAGTTAAGAATGTTCACACGGCATCGCAATTACTTTGCTTTTTCTTGGTTGCTTCTGTGAAGCCAGACACAATATTCAATGCAACTTCAAGTGATTTGGTCAATGGATTGTCAAACGGCCATGGAAAGTAAATGGAGAAAAAGTATTCCAGAAAACTATTGTGATTGGGTCAATGGATTGTCAAAGTAAATAGAGATAAAGTATTCCAGAAAACTATTGTGATTGGGTCAATGGATTGTCAAAGTAAATGGAGAAAAAGTATTCCAGAAAACTATTACATATATTTGAACTAAATGGGTACTGTGGTTCCATTCCTGATTTTTCGAACAGTAATTTCAGAGTTTTCTAATTATATGGTCCCTCCCCGAGTGAGGAAAGTGATGTTGTTAATTTTATTTTAAATTTTACAATAAAAATTGTTGGATTTGTAAATTTTAGAAATTTACTTTATATAATTTAATTAATTACTTTAGAATTTTATTAGAAAAATGAATCCATTTATTTAATAAAAATAGAATTTAAACAAAAAAAAATTGTTAATTTCGCTAAAAAACAAAAACAAAACGTAAAACTTATTGACAAAGACAGAATGGTAATGACATCACCGGTAATGCGTCAGATAAACGACAGAACGGTAATGACATCTCCAGTAATGCGATAGATATAGCGTCCACGCATAATGGAATACGCATAACGCATTGTATTGCCAGCCAGTTGCGTATTCCAAATATTTCGGAGAGGAGAGGATGAGTGGCTCTAAAGATAAACTTGATCTTCCATGTGCGTATTACAATATAACTTAATGTAGTGATACTTTTTTCTCGGCATTAATTAATATTGGTTGATTTTTTATTAATTTAGTGGACTATTATAAAAAATCAACCTTCCTAACTTTTTAACTCAACAAAAGTATGGTGATCTTGGAAAGCTTCTCTTAATGTTTTTTGAGCACAGAAACAAAATTCTAAAAAATCACAAGTAATCACTTACTCTCTTAAGGTCCGATAAACCAATTAAGTCTTAGTGAACGTTAATCATCATCATCATAACGTTTTACAAACTTTATTATTTTTATTCATTAAAATAAAACTATAATTTTTAAATTTATTTTTATTGATTAAATATATTAATACTCTTTTTTATATTATTATTATTATTAAAATAAAAATAATAAATAAGTTTTATATTATTATTATTAAAATAAAAATAATAAATAATAAATAAATATTTATTTAGATCTATTTATAATGATTAAACATCTATTCAGATCATGGTAAATTGGCCCTTAAGAAGATAAGCGCACACACACACACACACACACACACATATATATATATATAAAGTTTCACAAAAGGAGTTTTGTGTGTATATGTTTTAATTTCATGCAATTCTAAAAATTTATGTGGCATAGCTTAGTTGGATGTTGGGTATGTTACAATATGTTGAGCAGAGAATGAAAGTGTTTTCTAGAGTAGCATGGTCAGGTATGGGTGCATGAGATGTTTGAAAAACATCAAATTTAAAATTTTATTTGGTTTTCTTTAAAATTTTATTTGTGTTTGAAAAGCATCAAGAGCACTGTTTCTTGAGTTAGAAGGTTAAGAAGGTTGGTAGTGTGATAGATTTTTTGAAATTGAGATTCTTTCATCCCATGGTAGTTTGGGAATTGTCCAATGCCCACTTTCACTATGTAGCTCATGAGAACTTGTGTTCTTATTTTAGCAATGATGATTTTCTTGTTTACACTAGCCAAAATAGAGAGATACTTTTGATCTTCTAATTCTTTATCACACCACAATTTCTCCTCAATTTTAGATGTAATAATATTTTTAATATTATCCTTATTCTCTAGTATGATCTCTTCCTTTATTCCCTAATGGTTTAGCCAAGATTGTGCATCCTTATGTCATCCCCACTTGAGCCAAAGGTGGTTTTGGCTAGAGCTTGAAACAATTTTTGGAAGCCTTTTGTTTTCCATTTTTTAACTTGTTTTTATACATTAAGTACATCGTCATAGTCATGCTCTCAATGGGGGAAAGACTTGCTTTTGTGAGGAGGATGCATTAAGTACCTAGTCATAGTCATGCTCTCAATGGGGAAAGGCCTTTAATTTTAAGATTATATGTTATAAAATTCTTTTGGATCTGCTTTATCTTTCTTCATGATTCTCTAGAGATATTGCATCGTCAAACTTCACATCCATATAAAATAATAAGAGTAACAAGAGTCTCAAAGATGAGTCTTTTCTTATCTCATATCAAAAGGAAAGGTAAAAAAAAATTGTAATTAGAGAGACAAGATTAAAGAGCTAGAAGAAAAGCTAACTCACAATTTGGTCCAAAATAGTTTGGAAAATAAAATGGATATCAAACCCATCAAAGAGGAAATGAATAAACTAATTGGGTTGGATCAGAAAGCATGTGTCATGTGGTTGGTAACTAAAGTTCATGAATTAATGAATTGAATGCCAAAAGAATAAAAAATTTAGACATTGAGAGTTGGGCTTCTCATTGAAGCTTCTTTATTGATGAAGCTTCTCTCTCACCATCCCTTCACTTGATTTTTAACAAGTGTTTGTGGTTATGAAAACTTTTACAACAATTGGCTCAACAATTAAAAACCACTTCAAGATCAAATGTATCAATTAATCAATATGGTGCCACCAAAATGTTTGTGGTTATGAAAACTTTTACAACAATTAAAGACCACTTCAATATCAAATGCATCAATTAATCAATATGGTGC
This sequence comes from Picea engelmannii, assembly GCA_009831015.1. Taxonomy (NCBI): domain Eukaryota; kingdom Viridiplantae; phylum Streptophyta; class Pinopsida; order Pinales; family Pinaceae; genus Picea; species Picea engelmannii. The sequence continues at coordinate 241,701 of ML788529.1, read as the reverse complement.
CACCAAGGAACCCTTTGAGCTCAGTCATTATGACCAAATTTTAAACAATAACAATAGAAAAGGAGAAGAAGCCTTTATGGAAACCTAGAAAAGCAGAGAGGATGCCTCTATGGAAGCCTAGAAAAGCAGAGAGGATGGCTATGTTAGACTATTGAGGAAGGAAAGCAACAAAATCTTACTAATTCCTTATCTAAGGTATAAAAACTAACCTTAAAATCAGAGTCATGTTGATGACTTAGGAGAGTTGGATAAGTTTTCCATTAAAGTGTCATGTGGATTATATCCATGGCATGAAAGAAGGATTGATTTTGGCTTGAAATGAGGTTCGACTTTGACATGCACGCCATATGTTTCTCTATTATCCTCATACACTTTGAGAGATGGTGCGGTATCACATAAAAGCTCTTTGGACTTGCTTTCATTTAATCTCTTAGTTAAGTCAAAGATAACAAATCCTTATATTTGGTACATGAGTGTGGTCCTCATCCTATTTGACTATGAAAACTGCAACTGCCCTTGTTTCTTCAAATGTTTGTGCATTGCTATGGTTTCTTATAGGTAGTAATGATTTTTGAAAGATGTAATTATTCTCATAATGTGGTTGTGTGACAACAACCATCTTTTCTTCATTGGTCATAGGTGCTAGTAGGAGAGATGGAGGGATGTGCAACATGGGTGCAGGGTGAGTATTGGAGAGCCTAGTATTGTTAGAGCCTCGTTGGGTACACTTATGAGGGGGTATGTAGATATATTTGAAAAAGGTGGGAGGTGGTTGAGTGGAGGCACAACACAACAATATCTTATGGTTGGGTGAGTTAAGTGTGAAGGAGATAAGTTGACAGTTTGAGGGATGGTATCTAGGTCAAGAGGTGTATCCAAATGGGGGTTTGTTTGTTGTTGGGTATGCCAATGAGGTGGAACATAAAGGGATCAGGTAGTGCAATAAGGGTGGGAGGGGTGGCATGAGGCAATAGTACCCAAGAGTTGGGTGAGGTATACATTTGAGGAGAGGGGTTGACAAGTTGGGGGTGTTAACCTTGAGTGGGGGCCTGGTGCTTAAGTACTCGACAATGTTTAGAGGAATGGGAAGAGATCTGGTGATGGTGGCATCATTGATCAATATGGGAGGGAATTTTATATGGAGAAGGAGCATAATAAGGTGAAGGGGTTTTAGGAGTTAGTTTTCATTTCATAGCTAGAGAAAGAATAAAATATTTTTCAGGTGTAGGACTCTCAAATAATCCATCTTCATGGAAAAAAGATAGATAATAACCTAGAAATGAATTTAAGGATGAGTACATTTTCTACCATATGGATGTGGAGTTGGAATCAAAATTTAGTGAAGATCTCAATATAGCGTTAGATGATTTGACCCGAGGTTTGGTGTAGTTGCAAAGCATTGGCACATCAAATCTTATAGGCATCTCGAAGGGTAAAACTTCCTTTGAAGGGCATGTAAAAAGGCATCCCAAGTGTTAATGTACTCAAAAGTGAAACTGGTAGACTGTGTTGCATCAAGTTTAGAGTTGAAATCCCCCCCATACTAAGGCCACATCATCAAGTTGGTATTCTACAAGGTGTATGTTGTTCCATAGTCTATACTTAAGGCTTGGAAGTATAGTGTCTAGGCATCCGAAAGTGAGTAAGGGGTAAAGAAGGAATAAATGTCAACCTTCGGCAAGGGAAGCTAGGGATGATTTCTAGGTTGACGTTGTCTAGCTTCCAACTATTCCTGGATGTTTATATCTCGTTCAATCGTTGTCCATGAATGTTCGAGTTCAACCCGGGTAGTGGTTGTTTTAAGAATAGTATCAAAAAGATTTAAGGCAATATGTGTTTGATTTGATAGTCTGGGTTCGATATTAGGTTGTTTTGTTACATGGACACTCATAGAGGAACAAAATGATAAGAAAATATCAGAGGAATTTTAGGTGTTGTCTCAATTTCGGTCGTATAAAGGAGAGTTTACAGTTCCAGTAGTGAAAATAGGGTGCAAACCAAAGGTCCTTTCCCGTAAATGAGTTATATTTTAAATAGAGATGTATGAGGTGGGAGAAAACATTAAGATGTCTATCATGTAAGGCTCCTATCAAGGGAGAATCTCACTTATCAACAAAAGAAGAAAAAAGATGAGGAAATAACCCGATGAAGCATAAAAAATATATATAGAAATCTAGAGTGTTGACTGGTCTTATACCTGCTGATAGCTGGTACAGAGGAAAAATAGTAAACAATATAAAAAACTAGAATTCATTCACTATAGTAGAGGTTGTACTAAATTATAGCGAAGCATTCATCAGATACATATATGAAATGAAATGAAATATGAGATAGAAGGAAACAAACTCATAACATAGTCGTGACAAAATTGAGAATCTTCGGATTTGCTTTATATTAACTCTCAAGATAGAAAACCTCTATTACAATCGACCCAAAAAGGTCCAGCCCTTGTTCCTACCTTCTATTGTATATTTATACAGATTTACATATGATGGAATCTCAATAGTTCTAGGATTTTCAGTTACAACAAGAAGGATATCAATCGTTTCATTTCTTTATCTCTGTCTTTATTTGGTACCAGAAGCTTGCCCTCTCGTATGCTTGGTACAAGTGACACATCTTTCCACCAGCCGAGATATCAACCTTGACGTTTCTGCTTGACAATTGACCTCAAAAGAGTAACAATCTCGGGCTAATTGTGACAACCTTTCTTCCATCTGTCGGTCTAGGATGTCAATAGCGCACAATTGCACACTTGGTTTAATCATACATTTATCTATTTGAACTATGTCTGCCATAGTTACTTGTGAGATTTCGGTCGAATATCTTTCTTCTTTCTCATTTATATCAAGCAAGATTTTCGCTATATTCATTTGACTCAATGTCTCAGCATTGCCTTCACTATCAATACCTAACAGATTACCATCTATAGAACCAAAAGCCTCTTCAAAGGATTTCATTACCTTCTTGGCTTGCAGTTTACCTTTTGATATACTGTGCTCCCATTCTTTCAATAAAATATTTCCTCTGGTCTGCTCTGAAATGGAAAACCTAGGAGTACTTCTCGATTCCCTGTTGTTTGTAGCTATTATAGCCTCTTGAAATGCGACCCAAGCTGCTCCATATTCTCTTTCTCTGACAGATAAATTTTCCAATACTTGATCAATGAGTAATCAGTTGTCCCGAATTATCTCTACCTTGGTGAGTAAACTTCGCTGGGCTGCAGAAACTTTGCTCCGAATCTCCATCGCCTGGGACTGGAACATCCCAATATTTATAACTTTACTTTCGGCGATTTCCACTCTAGCCTGTAGCTGCTCAATCAAGTCTTTTTGTTGGCCCACTTGTATCTGATCGGTTTGAGCTACCAGCTCTGCTTGTTTGAGCTTAGTTTTGAGCAGCTCTATATCCTTTTTATCGTCCAACCTTTCTTGTTCTATTTCTGCGCTTGCCTAGTCCTTGGCAGCCTCCTCTTTTGTGGCTTGTTTAGCTTCCAAGGTTTTGATGAGGTGATTTTTTCGCTTCAATTGATTTTTCAAAACCCCAATTGAAAATTGGTTTGCTGTAGCATATGCCCCTAATGTCCCGGCTATTTCTGTCGCAAACTCTTCTTTCTTCTTGTCTTTCCCATCGTTCAACACCTTGAACTTCTTGGCTGTTGATCCCTCTTCTTGATAGAATTCTATTTTTACTACAACCTTTCTCTTCTTATCGAAAAATAACTCATTTGGAGGGAGCTCTTCCATCCTTATAGGTCTCAATTATTCATTTAAAATCCACCCTGTGTCTATGTTTCCCTGAGTTGACTACAAGGGAGTAATGGAGGCGATGGGATCTCCGATTTGCTTAGCTCATTTTCCTGGAGTAGTAACTGGAGTCTGCTTTTTCGGCGGCTCGGGAGCCTTTATCTTTGGTTTCGGACTCCTAGTTTGCTCTTCCCCGTCCTGGTGTTTTTCTTGGCTGGGTGTCGCATCTTTTGAGCTTTCGGCTTCCTTTTGTTGCACCTCTGTTGTACTTGGATTCTCACCCCACAATACTGAGGGAAGATAACTGTGTCAATGTTCTTGGAATTTTAGAACATCGACCCTCTCTTCAGGTGCTAGGGCTTGTATCTGATCCAAAACCTCGGCATAAGAGATTGCACCTCAGAAAATGTCATCCGAGGGTGAATTTTCGTGTTCGAACATTTTAAGTCCGCAACTGGCTAAGTGATTACTTACGACCCTTTGTAGATCGTGCTTCTTGAATTCAACATGAACCAATTTTAGGTCTTCCAGGGATGCTGCCTCAACTTTAGCATGCCCATAATCTAACAAAGAATATGAATTTAAATGAATAGGAAAAGGTGGCCATACCTTCTTTGAATATCCCTTAAGCTCCTCGCTTATGCCACCGATTACGGTTTTCCTAGCAACCTCACGAAAAACCAGCTTATCGGGTATGAATAATGGTAATGCATGTGGGGGAACATAAGCCCCGAAAACCCTGAGATATGATAATTTTTCTTCTACATACCAGTCGGCTATATTGCTCAGATTCATCGCTATACTGTCCGAGATCCTGGGTAGCAGGTGGCCGAAAATAGTGACATGCAACAGTACCATTACCTAGTTAAAGATTTCATACACAAAATATGCCGCTTTGTTTTCCCACAGTTTTGAATGGTAGACATGGATGGGCTCAGCCTATGATGGAGTCCAACTCCATCTCATTAAGGGAAAAGGCGTTAGAAAACACACGGTGTCCATAATTTACGCAGACATAAGGAATGAAGCAATCCTTCCGCTCTCCCTCTGCGCTCGATACTCTATAACTCGACTGGTCAAGATATCAAACATTATTTTAGCCAAGTCGAAGGAACAACATTCAGTGACTGAATGTATTAGAGGCACCCACTGAAGGAAAAAATGTGTGGTGTCCTCTCTCCTATATAATCTGCAGGTCATCATAGCTACATATTTGAACTGTGGTTCCAGAGAAGCTATTGAATATATGTCGTTACTGTCCGCCCTGAACTTCGCAGGGTGTGAGACACAATCTTTGATTAAACTGGACATAGTCTTTTCATATTGCACACATTCCTTTTGTTTGAAATTCTCCAAGAATTCGACATTGTATGTAAAGTGTGACAGGGTTGGAAACTTGTACATAGCCTGAAGTTGTTCAGGTCTGAAAGTGCCAATAGTGACCTTCTGCTCGTTGATGATGGTTCTGGTTGGTATATCCACATGGTCTAATGCCAACCAGACCATATCATAGTAAGGGAGCAGTCGTGGCCTGGCCGCTACTTTATGCATTCCAGCTTGGACGACAATCTTATATTTGGTGGTCAGGTCATGTTTTTCATTGTCACTGGAATCGTCCGAATAATCTACCAATTCAGACTGTAGAACTTCATAAACAAACGACCAGGTCTTGACAGAGTCGACACTTCGAGGTGAAGTATCAGAGACGTTGTCTGAACCTTGTCCTGAAACCTCAACGTTGTCTTTAGACGCTTTTTGCAGGGCCATGGTGGGGGATCCTGCTTTAGCTCTTCTGTGATAAAAATATGTATACATACAGAAATTAGTTTGTTGAGAAAGTTTGCTCTGTGTAATGTAGAAATGAACTTGCGATAAAAAATAATAGATCTATACATTCGACCATTTAAAACTCGGTACTTCTCAGGAACAGAATGGTCAAATCATTCTTAAATATAATTTAGCAATAAAAACCCAATCCTTACTTGTCGATTCGTCTTGTTTCTAGTTAATGCCATAAATTTTGACAGTTTGAAACACAAGTTGGCGCAAGGAAAAATTAAGATTGCCTCGTAGACTGTGCATGCATCAAATCATGGGAAATATTGGCTTAGCTCAATTAATCATTTTTTATCAACGTTAATTAGTCTTTCGATACTCGCTACATCTGGAGTTTTCACTCTAACCGTTCCAGCCTCTAAAACCCCAGATTGCAATAATTAACTTTGGTTAAATAAAAATATAACTAGAATTAAATGTTTAATAAATCATGTTTAAAAAAAAGCAAATATTGTGGTTATTCATATCGCAACTTTGCGACTCGGAGCTTCGAAGGTATAACTTCCGGGATGTTCATATGCCAAGTTGTGAAATTGCGAGATCGCGACTTCACGACTTGGAGCTTCGAAGGTATAACATCCGAGAGGTTGGTATGCCGAGTTGCGAAATCGCGATGATCTGATTTAATTAAATTGGGGGATAAAACTGGATTAAGTGTTTAATTAATTATGTTTCTATCTTTATCGTGACTTTGCGACTCGGGGCTTTGACGGTGTAACTTTTGAGGGAAAACATGCCGAGTTGCGAATTTCCAACTGAGTTTAACCACGACTGAACTTTTTACCTTTAACACTAACCTGGGTTACTTAAAACAAGAGTCTTGTGGTTTCGGCTATCGAGATTACGACGGTAAGACTTTTGGATTTAGTAAACGCCGAGACATGAAATTCTGATGATGCTTAGCCGTAGCTTAGAAAATCTTTACTCTCGCTACTGACCTAGGTAAAAATTTAAGGTTATTTCGCTGTTTCGCTCTTCGGGACTTGTGAACTATGTGATCTATAACACCCGACATGCGAAATCACGAGGTAAGAAAGGGGAAAAAATCATTTGAATGAAAAGTATAACTCGCCTTGAGAGTATGATAACCATCGCCGCTCACGTGATGAGACTTCCGAGATTTTGGAAAAAATAAAGGAAAATATGGAAAGCAACTTTCGATTTTGAGCATTAAGAAATAAAATTCAAAACGGGCTAAAAATCAAAGGCTTCTCCAACATAGGCTCCAGCTAGGGATCCCATTTTCCTGTAAGACGGGAAGAATAGTAGATCACGTGCCAATATTGGGTAAATGGAGTCAATGGCTTTAATCCAGTGAAAAGGTTCTTGAGGGCAGGCTACCGAAAGGGAAAGGGATTTCATTTTTTACCTTTGAAAAGCTTTTCAAAACTTAGATACTTTTTAAACTTAGTTGTAGTCCCTTTCACGACTTTCTTCTTCCCGTTACTGAATTCAGGTCTACCTTGAGACAATCAAAACAATCCTAGGAGAACCAACAAATCTTGTGGCTATCGGCTTACATCAAAAGAAGAAAATTATATGTTTTTAATCAGGAAGCCCTGTCTGAACTTGGAATGTAGATCAGGTTTTAAAAAGAATTGGTTACCAGAGTAGAGTGATATTCATGTATAACAACCTTACAGATATCTCAGATATTACTTCACTGCCAGCGAGCCTGTTCAGTACCCCGGTGAAGTTATCTGGCCCTTTTTTACTGAATTTCCTTTCACCACTTCGGAATATATTTGTGCATTTAAATGCTGAGACGAGGGCAATCATTTCTGAATTTCCTTTCATCGTCTCTTGGACTACATGGGGGCAATCATTTCTGAATTTCCTTTCACCACCTGTCTTATAATTTTCTTTTTTAGAGAGCGAAGATGGGGGCAATCAGTTTGTATCAGGGCTGATATCTGTGTAATATTTTTCATTATAGGTCTGTCAACTTACTTTGATTACTCGGTACCAACCTTCCCTTAACTTTCACAACACCTTCGTTCACAGGGAGACAGGGAAAAATAACTTTTTTGGGGTGTTCTATTTGAACAAGCCTCAATCCTACGAAACTGTTGAAAAACCTAGGAAAGTCAGGATCACTTTAAATGTCACTTTGTTTAGCAAGGGACCGAGGAGTCATGAAGACCCGCTTTCTTGCCACAATCGGCTTTGAAGCTCTCGAGGTTGAAACATAATCTCTTCTCCCTACATATGCGAAAATGAAAAGATGCCGACTTTTTAAAGGGTAAACCCGAAAATAGAAAAGGGTGACAGATAGAGATTTATGGACTGAAAAACAGAGGTTAAAAAATCAAAACTAACTCTTGAAAATCCTTTTCGGGGGCACTCTACTTTGACTGACTGCTTTAATTTGAGTGACTTGTTTATTTCGTCTTATTCTTTCGTAAACAATTAACCATGGAAATGCTCTATTATTTATTAGTTCAGACGATGTTGCTGTCTGAATGAGGCTATCTCGGTTTTCTTTGATAGCTCTTCAGAACAAGTCTTTTGGGAAATCTCACCTTTACCTTACCGTTTCGTTTTCTTTGCAAAATATCAAAAAATATTTGGTGTCACCTGTTTAAGCCAATTTTTTTCTCACACCCAACTTTCTGTTTACTTCTCCTGCTTGTTTTGTTTGCAGCTGGAATCCTGTAAAAGGCAAATACAAAGGTTATCAAGGCTATCTAAAAGGTGTCGAAAATTCACGAAAGAAAAAGAAAATCAGAATAACAATGCATAAATGAAAAATATACATATATGTAAAAAAAATCCTATATATAAATATACACATCATCTTTTTTTTTTTTTGGCGACTGTTTATGCCATATAATGCTTCAGATAACGCTCGTTGACGGGGGCGTTGAGGATTTCACCGTCTAAATTTTCCAGTAGGAAAAAATTCTTTCCTTCAAGAGCTAAGACTCTGAATGGCCCATACTAGAGGTGATCGAATTTACCATGTTTCGCTGTTTATTCCCTCCTTGCATCCCACCTTAGTACTAAATCACCTGGGAGGAAATCTCTGTCCTTTGCCCTACGGTCGAATAATGCCTTCATGTCGTCATGATACTTCTGCATCCTTTCATCTACTTTGACCCTGTGTTGTTGAACCTCGATTATCTGGTTTATCCTCCTGGTGACATGATTAGGTTCTTCTTTCTGATCTTGCCACAATTTCATCACGGGGAGTGCTAAATTTATAGGTAACACCGCATTTGTCCCATATACCATCTGAAAATGAGACATGTTTATAGACTTTTTAGTGCCTATACGATTCGCCCACAAAGCGTACTTTAAATGTACATGCCAAGACTTTTTATTTTCATCCAACACTTTCTTAATTATATTGATCAGGCTCCTGTTAGACGACTCGGCCAATCCATTTCCTTGGGGGTAGTACGTTGTAGAATGGCCAAGAACGATATTATACTTTTGGCAGAAGTTGACCATAGCCATAGATTTGAATGCCTGGGCATTATCCGTGACTATCGTTCGGGGGCAACCAAATCTTGACAGGATATTGTCTTCTAAGAAATCTATTACCACCAAGTCAGTTTCCCTTTTAGTTGGAATAGCTTCCACCCATTTAGTAAAGTAGTCTATGGAAGTTAAGATCCACTTGTGTTGGGCGCTAGAATGTGAATTAATCTCTCCTATAAAATCTAGCCCCCATTATTGAAAAGGGGCCTCAATTTTGACTGGAACTAAAGGTAGCGCCGAGAGTTTCTGTTTACCTGCAAATAGCTGACAAGGGTTACAGGCTCGGACCTTGGCGTTAACGTCTGAAAAGAGTTTTGGCCAGTAATACCCATCCCTCAGAATTTTGTAATCTGTGGCCCTCCAAGCGTGATTTCCTCCACAAACCCCTTCGTGAAATTCACTTATAACCCTTTCTATTTCCAATTCGACTAAGCAGACTAACAAGAAACCGAGTGGGTCTTTCCAATATAGTTGATTTTCGGCGATACAATACTTAACCGAATGAAGCTTTAAAGTCCTGGATTTTGATGGTGATAGTTCACCTGGGCATTTTAGAGTCAGCAGGTAGGATACTATGTTTTTGTACCATTCTGATGATACAAACTTCTCCTCAATCTTAATTGCACTTGTTGGTTCATTAAGCTCGTTTATGTTCATGTTTTCCTCATATCCCTGTAGGAAGTTTATATCCAAATCTCTAAGATTTGATTCAGCCAAAAGTTTGGCCAGGCCTTGTCCTTTTATCAATTTAGTAGGTTTGATTTCCAGGTCAAATTCTTGAATCTTGGCCAGCCATCGTCCTCTTTTCCCATCACTGTTTTGTTGTACCAAAATATCTTTCATAGAACTGGTTAGTACATATGCAATGATCTTGGAGTGTAATACATATGTTCTAAATGCCTTCAATGCTTTTACCATGGCGTACGCTTGTTTTTCTATTATATCATATTTAATTTCTGCGTCTCTGAGGCTCTTGCTGAAAAAGGTGATTCGCTGTTCGAAATCCTCTTCGTTCTTTTGGAGGAGCACCGCAACAATCATGTGTTCGGAGGCAAATGAGAAAATAAGAAATTCTTTCAGATAATCGTGACTTTCCAATACAGGTGCCTCGGCTATGACTTTCTTGATGTGTGCGAACGATGCTTTGGCCTCTGTTTTCCACTTTACTTCGCTGTTCTTTTTCAACATATCTGTGATCAATTTTACAATTTCATCGAAATTTGGGATAAATCTTTGTAAAAAAATTATTTTTCCTAAGAAAGATTGAATTTCTTTTACATTTCTAGGAATGTTTATAGTGTCTATCGCTTCAACCCTCTTAGGATCAATATTAATTCCATCCTTAGATACAACATGACCCAATAATTTACCCTCTTGCATGGCGAAGTGTGATTTCTTGGGGTTTAAGGACAGACCAAACCTGCGACATTTTTTGAATGTTTGTTTAAGATGTAACAGATGCTCTTCGTCGGATTTGGAGAAAACCGTTAAATCATCGAGATAGATGACTACGAACTTATCCCTCTCTCCGATGAAAGCGATGTCCATAGCGCATTGGAATGTGGCTCCTACATTCATCAAACCGAAAGGCATTTTATCATACATGAACGTACCCCAAGGGGTAGTAAAAGCTGTTTTTTCTTTATCTTGTTCATTCATGGCGATTTGATTATATCCAGAGAAACCCCTCAATCATAGACATTCTATTCGCCCCAACTACCCTTTCTAGCACATGATCCATTTTAGGTAGCGGATAGTTGTTTTTAAGAGAGGACTTATTTAAATTTATGAAATCTACACACAGTCTAATTTCCCCACTCTTTTTTCTGACCAGGACCAGATTTGCCACCCACTCAGAATATCTCAGAGGTACTATAATTTTCGCCTCTAAAAGTTTCTTCACTTATCTCTTGACCACAAGCAATAAAATGGGGTTGATTTACCTAAGATTTTGTCTAAAAGGTTTGACCCTAGACTTTAAAGGTATCTTGTGATCGATCACGGTAGTGTTGTAAGTTCTTAACTCGTCGTAAGACCAGGCGAAAACGTCTTTAAATTGTTTGAGTAGGTCCTTATATTTGTCCTTTATTTCAGGGGGGAGGAGTTTAGATATTTTAACCATCCTGGATTCTTCTTTGGTTCCTATGTCACAGTACTCAACTTCTTCTGGTTGGGGTTGTAAGGTGGATTTTACAGGTATGTTGTTTTGATCAAACAGTCTTTCCAGAGGGATCAGTCCTTTCGGAATCTGGTTATTTTTAAGGACCAACATGCGATGATTTGCGATTTTGTCTTGGAAATATTGAGGGTCCTCCCCTTCTTGCATGATCCATATCTGGTCATTCTAATTTTCTTGATCTGCATGAGTTTCGAAAAATTCACCTACTTCTTCAAGAAACTTCTTAATTTGTTCATCATCCTCAAAAACTTGCCAGTGCTGGATATTATCTGGTATAGATGGTTTGTGTCTTATCTCTATGTGATACTTCAATTTAAAGGTTGTAGGAGGAGTGAAAGTTGAAGCCGCTTTAGCTAATGCATCAGCATGTAATTTTTCTGCGCGTGGGATGAAGTGGACATTTACAGACGAGAAAAAGTTTTCCATCAGATCCCAGGCACAATTCCTGTATGATCTTAATCTGGGATGCTTTGCTTGGTACTGTCGATTTATCTATTAACTCCGCATCTCCGTATACCTCTAGGTTATTTATTTTTAGCTTCCTGGCAGCCTCTAATCCTAAGACCAAAGCTTCCTATTCACATGCATTGTTAGTATAATCTATATCCCATTGCAGTCTATAAGAAAAAGGAACAACGAACTTTTCTTCAGGTGCCACAAAAAGCACTCCTGCACCAGCCCCTTCGCAAGACGAGGCACCGTCAAAAAACATTTTCCAGATACTAGTGCTACACATATCCTCGGTCATGTAACCTGACTCTTCATGCTCTATATCATTTTCCTCTGTACAACCATCTAAACTGTCGTCAAAAGATAAGACACAATTTCCTAAATCTTGATCTGCAATGTAAATAGGGAAATTGTTTAGATTTTGAGGGTCGCTAACTGTATATGCTAACCTCGTCTCCCTGTACAACCGAGTAAATTTCCCACCAAACACAGGAATTGTGGCGAAGGTCATATCCAGTTGAAGAGAACCCCTCAGCTTGGATCCCCATGACCTAGACAATAATAAGCCGTACTTGGGGGGAATATCAACAATGACCACATCCATCAAGATGCTCTTGACTAGGACTTGTTCTAGGGTGACTACTAAATCCTTTATCATTCCCATACATTTAACTCTTATTGAATCAAAAGAGTAAAGATCTCCGTAAGGTCTGGTGATCTAGAGACCCAACTTGTCCATAATAATTTTAGGCATCACGTTATGGGAGACTTTGAAGTCTAGCATGCAATTATGTAGCAGTTGATCGTATAAATTTAAGGTGATATAAAAGGGAGCAATAGAGTCTTTGGACCCTTCAAAATGTGGACCAAAAGTGATGTTGGGTTTATCATCTTCCAGGTTCAAAAAATTAGATTGGGTTTTTGGCTCTGAAACACCTATCACTTTGGTAATCTGCTTTTGATTAACTGGGTTTTTCGCTAACTCTACCAGAGGAATTGGTATTTTAATTTTATTTATCTCGTTTTTGAAACTGAAAGCTCCGCTCACCTTGTCTGTTTCTCTAGTTGGGACTTCCGAATCCTTCTTTTCCAACTTATTTGTCTAGACCTCTTTATTACTCATGATCTTGGTTGAAGGTGTAATTGCATTAGTTGTTTCAGTTCCTTGTGTTTGGGTCTCAACTTTTCCCACCTCGGGTTCTTGCGTGTTTACTACTTTCGCTTTGTTGTTAGGTAACAGGGTTTCTTCCGGAGTAGGATCATAAGTTTGACCTCTTGGGAGAATTTTCTTAGGTTGAGTAGTTGAAATGGGCTTACTCTTAGATCTCAAGTTGTACTTAGGTTGGACCTCAGCCATTATCATATCGGTTTCTTCTTGAATCTTGATAGCTACACAGGTCAGTATGATCTCTTTCTTCACCCTTAACAAGCGATTATTGAGTGTTTAAATATTTTTTGTAATCCTCTCTAGTAAGATAAGGTTGTGTGCAGTCATCACCCAAGTTCGTGACATCCTCATTTGAATCTCCAAAATCTTGGAGATCATTCGCTCCTATAAAATTTTTGTTCTTTAGGGGAGCTTGTATTTTATGATCTGTGTTTTTTATCTGTCTTTGCTGGTTTGGGGGATTGAGATTCCTCTTGAAATCCGTTTTGGTGAAAGAATCGTCTTTAGCCTGTTCTAGCTCCATTCTGGATATCTTATTAGATAGTTCCTTAATTACCCTGGCCATATCGTCTACTTTGTCATCTGTGTATCTATTAGACCCTGACGACCCTACTTGTTCTCTAAAGCATCTAGTTTCTCGGTTTCCTGTTTCTACTTTAGATTTTAACTTACCAGAATCCATCATATTTGACTTAATTTCTACAGCGTCATCTTGCATTCGGTTTAGAGTAGCTCCCCTTATTTCTTGTAAAAGAAGTGCAAAATCTGGTTCGAAAGCCCCCGCGAAAGTTACTTTGGCTGTGGGTTGGGACGGTTTAACCTCGGTTGGGATTTTGTTATACAACTTGTTGAATATTTGAATAAATTCCATAACTTTTTCTGAATTTGTTTTTCTTAAGGACCCAAACTCGGTTAAATAATATAGGTGGTCCTTTCTTTCACCCCATTGTCTAAGGAAAGCATCTTCCAAGGCGTCATAGGACAAGATAGATCCTGCAGGTAGACTCCGAAACCAAGTTTGGACCTGACCTTCCAAGGTTTGGACAAGAAGCCTCGAATACACGTCTTCATGTTCGAGACCTAGGATGTCTGCGAATTGATCAAAGAAATTTATGTGTTCGGCTGCGGTCAGATCTCCTTCCCCAGTGAATTTTGACAAATTATTTATATAAGTTTTGGGAAGGTTGTGTAGAGGAACGAGCAATACCAAGGGAGCATATCTTGCTGCCACTTTTGCAAACACTCTGAGAGGGGGGGAAGGCTCTTGGCCTCCAGCTCCTCCCCCAGGAGCACCTCCACCTCCTCCTTCAACAACCCCTCCACCTCCTCCTTCGGCGGTTTCCATCGTTATTAGTGGAAAGTTGTAAAGGGGGTTTTGGAAGATTAAAAGTGAATCTTTACTTTCTTCGCGGGGTGAAAAACCCGAGGATGACTGGTAAGGGATGCGAGGGCTTGGCTCTTCAAACTTGCAAGATATGTAGTCAGGGGAACCAATGGGTGTGGAATCTGGATGTGTGAAATATTCTTCGAGACTGTGTGAGGTCACGAAATTCAACTGAAGAGTCGACTATATATCGGCAGTAGACAAATTTTCTACAGGACGTTTTCCTTTATGTTCTACAGGGGTTATCAGACGGGTTTTGCTTCTAACTTTGGAGCAGTTTGATGTTAGATCCTTAGTGTCGAAGAGAGGGTTGCGTGAAGTCGAAGGTTCATAAGAACTCTTAGTCTTCAGTTGTGGGTATTTAGGCTGATAGATTGTAGGGGTTGGCTTAAGAGAGCCTCTCGCCTGTAAAATCTTCTCAGGATCGGTAATGGGTGTGGTTTGTTTACCATCTAGGTTTTTCCTGGTATTCCTTCGTCCAGATGCCAACTTATTAATCGTGGAGTTGCCAAGTGAAAGATTGGAAAGCCTTTAAAAGCTGTGCACTCTTTGTTCACTATCAAAGGGTGGCACTTTCAACGAAAAAAAATGTCGTTTTCCCAGGGAAAAAGATTTCGTAACTTCGGTCCACGGCAACGGCGCCAAAAAGATGTTGTTCCAGAGTCTTTACTTAAGGCTTGGAAGTACAATGTCTAGGCATCTAGAAGTGAGTAAGGGGTAAAGAAGGAAGAAATGTTAACCCTCGGCAAGGGAAGCTAGGGATGATTTCTGGGTTGACGTTGTCTAGCTTCCAACTATTCTTAGATGTTTATATCCCGTTCAATCACTGCCCATGAACGTTCGAGTTCAACCCGGGTAGTGGTTGTTTTAAGAATAGTATAAAAAATATTTAAGGCAATATGTGTTTGATCTGATAGTCCGGGTTCAATATTAGGTTGTCTTGTTACAAGGACAGTCATAGAGGAACATAATGATAAGAAAATCTCAGAGGAATTTTAGGTGTTGTCTCAATTTCGGTCGTATAAAGAAGAGTTTACAGTTCCAGTAGAGAAAATATGGTGCAAACCAAAGGTCCTTTCCCGTAACTGAGTTGTATTTTAAATAGAGATGTATGAGGTGGGAGAAAAAATTAAGCTGTCTATCGTGTAAGGCTCCTATCAAGGGAGAATCTCACTTATAAACAGAAGAAGAAAAAAGATGAGGAAATAACACGATGAAGCATAATATATATATATATATATATATATATATATATATATATATATATATAGAAATATAGAGTGTTGATTGGTCTTATACCTGCTGATAGCTGGTACAGAGGAAAAACAATAAACAATATAGAAAACTAGAATTCATTCACTATAGTAAAGGTTGTACTAAATTATAGCGAAGCATTCATCAGATACATATATGAAATGAAATGAAATATGGGATACAAGGAAACAAAATCATAACACAGTCGTGACGGAATTGAGAATTTTTAGATTTGCTTTATATTAACTCTCAATATAGAAAACCTCTATTACAATCGACCCAAAAAGGTCCAGCCCTTATTCCTACCTTCTATTGTATATTTATACAGATTTACATATGATGGAATCTCAATCATTCTAGGATTTTTAGTTACAACAAGAAGGAGATCAATCATTTCATTTCTTTATCTCTGTCTTTATTTGGTACCAGAAGCTTGCCCTCTCGCATGCTTGGTACAAGTGACACATCTTTCCACCAGCCGAGATATCAACCTTGACGGTTCCGCTTGACAATTGGCCTCAAAAGAGTAACAATCTCGGGCTAATTGCGACAACCTTTCTTCCATCTGTTGGTCTAGGATGTCAATAGCGCACAATTGCACACTTGGTTTAATCATACATTTATCTATTTGAACTATGTCTGCCATAGTTCCTTGTGATATTTCGGCTGAATCTCTTTCTTCTTTCTCGTTTATATCAAGCAAGATTTTCTCTATATTCATTTGACTCAATGTCTCAGCATTGCCTTCACTATCAATACCTAACAAATTACCATCTATAGAACCAAAAGCCTCTTTAAAGGATTTCATTACCTTCTTGGCTTGCAGTTTAGCTTCTGATATACTCTTCTCTCATTCTTTCAATAAAATATTTCCTCTAGTTTGCTCCGAAATGGAAAACCTGATAGTACTTCCTGATTCCCTGTTGTTTGTAGCTATTACAACCTCTTGAAATGCGACCCGAGCTGCTCCAGCTTCTCTTTCTCTGACAGATAAATTTTCTAATACTTGATCAACAAGTAAGCAGTTGTCCCGAATTATCTCTACCTTGGCGAGTAAACTTCGCTGGGCTGCAGAAACTCTGCTTCGAATCTCCATCGCCTGGGACTGGAACATCCCGATATTTATAACTTTACTTTCAGCAATTTCCACTTTAGCCTGTAGCTGCTCAATCAAGTATTTTTGCTGGCCCACTTGTATCTGACCGGTCTGAGCTACCATCTCTGCTTGTTCGAGTGTATTTTTGAGCATCTCTATCTCCTTTTTATCGGCCAACCTTGCTTGTTCTATTCCTGTGCTTGCCTGGTCCTTGGTAGCCTCCTCTATTGTGGCTTGTTTAGCTTCCAAGGTTTTGATGAGGCAATTTTTTCGCTTTAGCTAATTTTTCAAAACCCCATCTGAAAATTGGTTTGTTATAGCATACGCCCCTAATGTCCCTGCTATTTCTCTCACAAACTCTTCTTTATTCTTGTCTTTCCCATCGGTCAACACCTTGAACTTCTTGGCTATTGATCCCTCTTCCTGATAGAATTCTATTTTTACTACAGCCTTTCTCTTCTTATCGAAAAAGAACTCATTTGAAGGGATCTCTTCCATCCTTATAGGTCTCAATTCTTCATTTAAAATCAACCCTACATCTATGTTTCCATGAGTTGAATATAATGGAGTAATGGAGGCGATGGGATCTCTGATTTGCTTAGCTGGTTGTCTTGGAGTAGTAACTGGAGTTTGCTTTTTCGGCGGCTCGGGAGTCTTTATCTCTAGTTTCAGGCTCCTAGTTTGCTCTTCCCTGTCTTGGTGTTTTTCTTGGCTAGGTGCCGCATCTTTGGAGCTTTTGGCTTCTTTTTGTTGCACCTCTGCTGTACTTGGATTCTCACCCCGCAATACTGAGGGAAGACAACTGTGTCGATGTTCTTGGAATTTTAGAACATCGGCCCTCTCTTCGGGTGCTAGGGCTTGTATCCGAGCCAAAACCTCGACATAAGATCTTGAACCTCGGAAAATGTCATCTGAGGGTGAATTTTTATGTTCAAACCTTTTAAGTCCACAAATGGCCAAGTGATTACTTACAACCCTTTGCGGATCGTGCTTCTTGAATTCAACATGAACCAATTTTAGGTCTTCTAGGGCTGCTACCTCAGCTTTAGCATGCCCGAAATCTAACAAAGAATATGAATTTAAATGAATAGGAAAAGGTGGCCACACCTTCTTTGAATATCCCCTAAGCTCCTTTCTTATGCCACCGATTACGGTTTTCCTAGCAACCTCATGACAAGCCATCTTATCGGGTATGAATAATGGTAATGCATGCAGGGGAACAAAAGAGCCGAAAACCCTGAGATATGAGAATTTTGCTTCTACATACCAGTCGGCTATATTGCTTAGATTCATCGCTATACTGTCCGAGATCCTGGGTGGCGAGTGGCCAAAAATAGTGACATGCAGCGGTACCATTACCCAGTTAAACATTTCATACACAAAATCTGCTGCTTTGTTTTCCCATAGTTTTGAATGGTAGACATGGATGGTCTCGGCCTCTGATGGAGTCCAACTCCAGCTCATTAAGGGAAAAGGTGTTAGAAAACACACGACGTCCATAATGTATGCAGACATAAAGAATGAAGCAATCTTTTTGCTCTCCCTCTGTGCTCGATACTCTGTAACTTGACTGGTCAAGCTATCATACAATATTTTAGCCCAGTCGAAGGAACAACCTTCAGTGACTGAATGTATTAGAGGCACCCACTGAAGGAAAAAATGTTTGGTGTCCTCTCTCTCGTATAATTTGCAGGTCATCATAGCTACATATTTGAACTGTGGTTCCATAGAAGCTATTGAATATATACCGTTACTGTCCGCCCTGAACTTTGTAGGGTGTGAGACCCAATCTTTGATTAAACTGGACATTGTATTGTCATATTGCACACATTCCTTTTGTTTGAAATTCTCCAAGAATTCGACATTGTATGTAAAGTATGATACGGTTGGCAACTTGTACGTAGCCTGAAGTTGTTCGGCTCTGAAAGTGCCAATAGTGACTTTCTGCTCGTTGATGATGGTTCTGGTTGGTATATCCACATGGTCTAATGCCCACCGGACCATATCATAGTAAGGGAGCAGTCGTGGCCTGGCCACTACTTTATGCATTCCATCTTGGACGACGATCTTATATTTGGTGGTCAGGTCATCTTTTTCATTGTCACTGGAATCATCTGAATAATCTACCAATTTGGACTGTAGAACCTCAGAAACAAACGACCAGGTCTTGACAGAGTCGACACTTCGAGGTGAAGTATCAAAGACGTTGTCTGAACCTTGTCCCGAAACCTCAACGTTGGCTTTAAATGCTTTTTGCGGGGCCATGGCAGGGGATCCTGCTTTAGCTCTTCTACGATAAAAATATGTATACATACATAAATTAGTTCGCTGAGAAAGTTTGCTCTGTGTAATGTAGAAATGAACTTGCGATAACAAATAACAGATCTATACATTCAACCATTTAAAACTCGGTACTTTTCAGGAACAGAACGGTCAAATCATTCTTAAATATAATTTAGCAATAAAAACCCAATCCTTACTTGTCGATTCGCCTTGTTTCTAATTAATGCCATAAATTTTGACAGTTCGAAACGCAAGTTGGCGCAAGGAAAAATTAAGATTGCCTTGTAGACTATGCATGCATCAAATCACGGGAAATATTGGCTTAGCTCAATTAATCAGGTTTTATCAATGTTAATTAATCTTTCGGTACTCGCTACATCTGGAGTTTTCACTCTAACTGTTCTAGCCTCTAAAACCCGAGATTGCGATAATTAGCTTTGGTTAAATAAAAATGTAACCAGAATTAAATGTTTAATTAATCATGTTTAAAAAAAGAACAAATATCGTGGTTATTCATATCGTGAATTTGCGACTTGGAGCTTCGAAGGTATAACTTCCGGGATGTTCATATGTTGAGTTGCGAAATTGCGAGATCGCAACTTCGCGACTTGGAGCTTCGAAGGTATAGCGTCTGGGAGGTTGGTATGCCGAGTTGCGAAATCGCGAGATCGTGATGATATGATTTAATTAAATTGGGGGATAAAACCAGATTAAGTGTTTAATTAATTACGTTTCTATCTTTATCGCGACTTCGCGACTTGGGGCTTTGACGGTGTAGCTTTTGAGGGAAAACATGTCGAGTTGCGAATTTCCAACTGAGTTTAACCACGACTGAACGTTTTACCTTTAACACTAACCTGGGTTACTTAAAACAAGAGTCTCGTGGTTTCGGCTATCGAGATTACGACGGTAAGACTTTTGGAGTTAGTAAACGCCGAGACACGAAATCCCGATGATGCTTAAGTGTAGCTTAGAAAATCTTTACTCTCGCCACTGACCTGGGTAAAAAGTTTAAGGTTATTTCGCTATTTCATTCTTCGGGACTTGTGAACTATGTGATCTATAACACCCGACATGCGAAATCCTGAGGTAATAAAGGGGAAAAAATCATTTGAACGAAAAGTATAACTCGCCTTGAGAGTATGATAACCGTCGCCGCTCACGTGGTGAGACTTCCGAGATTTTGGAAAAAATAAAGAAAAATATGGAAACCAACTTTTGATTTTGAGCATTAAGAAATAAAATTCAAAACGGGCTAAAAAACAAAGGCGGCTCCAACAGTGTAGATGTTGAGCTTCAGTCATGTTGGGATATATTTTGAAATAGGCAATGAGTGTACAGATCCAAGAGTCTAGAAGTTATTCCTACATTTGGCCCCCATATTTGGGAAGATAAATGCGCGAGTCTGGTTGGAAAACAAGAGTAGTCTCATGAGTGAGATTGTTGTGGTTGGGATTTTCGGTTTTGATCAGAAAAGCGACAATGTTGTCAATAGACTGTCAACGTTTCAGATGCAAATCAGGATCCATCTTCAGGACAATGAGCTTGGGTTAAGAAAAAGGGAAGAGCTGGTATAAATACTGGAAGTGTGGGAAAGTTTTTCAGTGTCGGCTAGGTTTAAAGTAGAATTATTTAATAAATTTAATTATTTGCTAAGATTTCTAGGGTTTATTTATTTGTTTATTTAAGGTTATAATAGTTTATTATTAATTTAGGGTTTTTTATTTTATCTTTATTTAATGTTCTAGGGTTTAGTTAATAGGTAAAAAGTGGATTATTAAATTTATTTTAGGGTTAATGTATTTTAATCTAAGGTTAAGGTATAAACTAAATAATTAAAAAGAAGAATAAAATGTTTGTTTAGGAGTTTAATATTAGGGTTTCTAAATGTGTTTGTTTTGGGTTATAAGGTAAATAATCAGTTATTATTAATTTAATGTTGTGTATTAATGTCTTCATTTAGATTAATATGTTCTAGGGTTAGGTTATAGGTATTAAGTAATTTATAAGATAATAGGGTTTTCCCTTCTTGTTAATCTATATTCTAAGTGTTTATTACTTCAGGGTTAATTTTTGATATTAATCAATTATGCTCTTAGGTTATTTAAGAGGTTATTAGGTTGTCTTAGAATTATAATTAATTGGGAGGGGTTTTCTTATGAATAAATTAATTTATAATAAGATATGAAAATTACCAATGATTATTGTTGTTTTTTGTGGATCAGGGGGAGCCATTTTTTGCTCAGTTCTAACCCACTGTCTCTGTTAAGGTTACTAGGATGTTTACAGATTTCAATGGCTTCTCTAATACAGCGTTTGGAGAGGTGATTCTCTTTGGCGAGGATTTTGGTGTCTTCTAGGCGAACATGGTGTCTTGTTTTAATGGAGTGTTCAACTCATATATTTCATAGGAATGAGGTGATTCAAAATTAACTACATAAGGGGCACAACATGAGAACATGGTGGAGGGATGTGAGGATAATTCCTAAGGAAACATTAATACAATGAATTGCTTGGATGTGTATGGTTGCTATTGTATAAAAATAGAGAGTTGTGATACATATCTTATGCCCTTTAGTGAAATATTAGTACATTGTTGTGATGAGGAAGTGTCACTCTAAGGATGAAATTCAAATGGTGCTAATGAGAAGGAATTCCCATTAGGAAAATAACCAAGTTGAGGCAATTGGGTTCAATGCCTTTGTTATGCATGGATCACAGAGGTATGCACCATGGGCATGGAAATTAACATTTTATTTTGAAATTTGGGGAAAGCTAGGAAGCTTAACCAAAGAGAATTTATCATCTACAATGAAACTAGATAATAATATAATTATGTGTGTGTGTTATACAAGTAAAAATTTGAAATCCAATGAAGCATCCAAGGAAAACAAGACAACTCATCTGATGGAATGCCGCCAATAAATTATCTCAAATCAGATGGATTCTAAACTCATGCAATAACTAAACATACCTCATGCAATCCGAAGGAAAGTTGGGAAATTTGGACTAGTGTTTGAGATAGAAGCTAAAACGGTTACTGAGCTAAACAAGTCTATCCAACCGCACAAGACTCGTATAACGAATTACAACAATATGTCAAATACTCACAATAATCTTTGATAATAACCATCCATCGACCTTTATGAGTTGCAAAGAGTGTGTGAGTGTGTTGAGCCATGGTTTGAAGAATATGAGATCCGTGATAAAATGGAACGATAAATTGTGATCCTCCATTGAAGCATGTTGCCACATTAGTATATGATTACCACCAAGAAAATTGCAATTAATATAACATGTAGCCAAAGAAACAACCCTCCATGATTCCTTTGAAAGAGAAAGTCATGATGGCATGCCACACCAATGAGAAGTAGGTTGTAGGTTGTGTGCATTTATGTATCTTAATGAAATTTATGTAAGAATAATATAGTGATGGATGTGATAGAAAACACATCTGGTTAAACACCCAACTAAAGAAAATCGAGGTGCCAAGGAAAAAAAGAATATGCAACAACATGTGATAAACCGTTGCAAGCAATATAATGTCTAAATATATGCAAAATGGTTATGGCTGCATACAATTTGTGCCAGGTGATGATAGAGAGCATGCTCAATCCAAAAAGAGAATCATGGTTGTACCTGTTACCCCCCCTAGGCTAGGGGTAAATAAGGAGATGATGTCTCAAGGCCCACAAGTTGAAGACATGGAGTGTTGAGAGCCAAATGAGCAGGAAGATCCCCTCCTCTCACCACACATCACTATTGATTGACAACATCACTGTCCATCACACCAGCTTGGCCCACAGATGATAGCAGGTTTTGCTTCATAAGGTAACAAATCTAGTCTCGTGGTAAGTGTCATTTTAATTGAAGCATTTGAGCATGTTGCAAAGGGTCCTTACTTGATTATGAAAACATTTGCTTGGAAATTATACCTTTTTCCTCATTTAACCTTGGTGATTGACATGGTTTCCTAGTAAGTGGGTCACCCTCAGGAAAAGAGTTGCTACTAGGGGGTATCCTTGAAGGGTCATCGTACCATTCCCACATGTACTTATCACTTTCCATACATATTCCCATTTGTTTCCTCACCTTTTGGGTTTTTTGGACTTATTGACCCCAAGAAGGGCTTGTACCTCATTTCATGGGAAGAAGGGGCTAAAGGTCTAGAGGTGTTGTAGCTGGAAAAAGTTAAAAGCCATAAATTTTCCCTCTAGATGCTCACCCTAAGGTCCCGAGAGCAATGAAATGCTTCTCCATAAAAAATAAAGGACCTTAAAAAAACAAAACATATAATTAATAAATGTCCTTCTTGTTGAGGGAATGCATTTGCAGTGTCTTTTAATTTCGTTGCACATAACACTCAATGTGTTCCTAGCTCCAAGTGGCATTGCAGTGATCCTTACTTTCCATTGCACATAACACTCAATGTTTTGCACCATCATAAATTAATGAAAACTAAAGCCTTTGGAAAAATGTTGCATTGCAAACAAGGGATGCAACAAACCCTCCACAAATGCACCCATAAATAAGACAATATGAACCCTTGATATGTCAATAACCCCATGCCCAAAATCCATACCCCCATCTTCATCATTCTCATTACATGACTTAGAGAGGGTCTCCTTGGGAAAGACTCCTTGACTTGGGGATTGATCTACCCAATAGGGCACCATGACAACCCTTCCATACTTAAATTTGGCAAATTTTATAAGATCTTTGATCATTTATCTAGTTTGAAAAGGGGAGACTTGATGCACATGTTTGGGTAGTTCCTTTATTAAAAATGGCTTGCTTAGCATGATACACGTGACTTGTGGATCCTTAGAGGGAATTGTTGTTTGTATTTGCAGGACCTTGCCAAGTGAAGAAACATTCCATGGAGGAATTATGCCATTTTGATCGTCATGGGGGGTTGAAGACCACAAGGATGGACGACACACCCCACATGATAAACAGAGGACCCCAAGTCTCTTTTGCACATAAGGTGATGAATGTTTCCTTTGGAGGCACCTTGATAGCACTAGATGATGACATTGTAGCCCTTGGCACTTGGACAAAGGCCTTTGGAGGCCTAGGAAGTCACCTTTTAAGCCTTGAAGTCATGTGGAGGTTAGGCTTTTGGTGGGTTTGATGGTTCCAGGAGTGATCGGTGTGGTTTGAAGGAAGAAGATGCATGATGATGAAACTCTATCTCATGAGATATTGACACATGGCCTTTGGAGGCCCAACGACTTGCATCTTGATGCTCAACGTCACCATTCCAGGGCATGACATCACCCTTTGAGGGTTTTACTTTATGTAAATTTCATTTTTTTTAATTGTAAAGACAAATAAAGGGGGTCAGTCTCTTTTTAATTTTTGGTTGACAATTAAATGTGGACAAATTGGTTTAGATGGCCTCATATAAATAGAGGCCATCTCATTTTCATTTTAGACACAACTCACTTGAGAATTACATAACTCTTGGCTGAAATTTTTGTCGTACTTGGGCAATTGGCTCTACCTTATCTCTTGTGAAAATTGGATGCTTCACTTGTCTATTGAATGAAGGAAGGTTAGTAACTTATCTTGATGCTTGTTTCTTGGCAATTGTGGTGCAATATCTTGATAAGTAAGGTTTTTCATGCTATCTCTTGGATTAGGTAAGAAATTTATGCAATTGTATGTTTTTTTCTTGATTTCAAGGTTATTTTGTCAAACCCTTGGAGGAGTATAAGGGCATACACCCTCCATCAAGGATCTATCATTTGTTGTCATTGAAAGTGCTATTGCAAAGGTTGCTACAAGGAGTAAAATGGCTTACACCCTTGTAGATTTACCTTGCTAAGGTTTCTTTACTCTAGGGAGTAAAAGGGATTACACCCCTAGATGAATAATAAAACCTAGTTCATAAACAAGAGACTCAATAACCCAATATATAAGGAACTAATATTTTTGCATTGGAGATTGGATATTGTGCATTGGTAAACATGATTTCAAGGAGATTGAATTGTTCAAGTTTGATACATGCTTTAAGCTATATTTTTCCCTAAGGGCATCTTGTTAGCCAAGTGATCTAACTTCTATAATAAACATTTAGCTACAACCAATAGGGTTGCAACAAACTCACTCTCTTTCACTCTCTTACTCACGTTTCTACCATTTAAATTCACTTGTAAGCCTTGGTAATTGTTCTACTAATTATAAACTATTGTTTGGGTGGTTTACTTGTTGATTTTAGTGGCTAGAACTTGTTGTTGTAGCAAAAGTTTTTTACAACCATAAGGTTGTTACAAAATATTGTTGATATGTTAAGAACCAAATACTTGCATACAAAAACACCTCAAAGATTCATAGAATAATATAGAAGAATCACATTTTTATTATAAGAAAACCCTTGAGGTAGGGAAACACCATACACTGGATCCTATTATGGAAGATATCCTTTCTTGTTCATTTGCCTCTTCAAGGGGACATCCTCCTATTGAGATGCTGATCCAAATACAATACTTCTCTTCATATCTCATTACATTGCTTGAACCCCTTTATATAGTGCTACCAACTACCTAAGAACATTATAGAGGTGGAACCTTCTAAGAAGTCCTCTTACATTTATTATATCTAACTACCATAGTAGGTCTTATTTAATACTATAATGAACCTAGTCCACCATACATTGAATGGCCTCCACTATTATCACTATGGGCCATCTGGGACCCCCGCTAGCTCTCTAGCTACCTAACATTCCATCCCCCTTATGAAAGAATTGTCTTCAATGCTTTTTATGAGGGTGTACAACCATATACCAGGGTCCCATGGATAAGTGTGGACCATAATGCTAAACTAGACTAGAGAAACAGGGTCTCATGTAGAAATGAAAACCATCATGCTAAAGTATTCCAACCACCATTGTAAACCAGGGTCCCATGTCCAAGTGCTCAAGTGAACTCCACGCTGAAGATATCTGAACTCAATAACCAGTTGAAAATGATACTCCAAAGAGCTACATTGATCATGGAGGTCCAAATATGTAGATCCCTCCATATAAAAAAATCATATGAATAACACACTAGTACTGGAGAATACTGAAAAATAGTATTCATAAAAGGCTTTGGATTGTTCTCCATAATGTGCTCTACATAAGGTTGAGTAGAGTTATCAAATAAAAGATGAAAGTAGATATCATCTCAGAGATTACAATTGTCCATATACCAATCCTCACAATATTCCTCATAATCATACCAAGCATATCTTTCTTGAGTATATTCTGATGTGATGTCAATGTACATGTCATTCCTAATATATTTCTCCTGCACTGCAAGCTTGATCTCTTCAGTAGCTTCCATATTGCATTGAAAGTTTGCGTTGGAGGCTTCCAGTTTGCATTGGAGGGCTATGAGGGATTGCAAGTGAATATCCATGGGAAACACCACATGTAAGATAACAAAAGAAAACTATGAAAATGATTTATCCAATGACACTGATTCAATAACAATCCGAGCACCCTATAAAAAGTTATGAACTCTCCAGTCCCTCCACTGTCACGAAAAACCCCCCAAAATGATTGGTTTTAAATCAACGATATCTTCACTTCCAGAGCTCTGATTTGGGTGATTTTTTTTTTGAAATCAACTATTTTTGAAAGAGTAAATTAGAACTGTAATTTGTTTTGGAAAATTTGGCCCAGCTGCTACAAAAATCAAAAAAATCGCGTGGTCGTCTGTGGAAAAAACCCTGAAAAATTGCAGATTTTAAAATGTCGATAACACCACTTCCTGGACTTAGTTTCAGATGTTTTTTTTTTTTTTTTAACTTGGGATTTTTTTATGAGAGGAAATCGGATCTACAATCAGTTTCTGCAAATTTTGCACTGAAATATACATAAATCATTCGTAATGTTGCGGTCCTTTTTTTTTTCTTCTCCAAAAAACTATTTGCAAAAAAAAAAACTATTTGCTCACAATGCTTGCCATTGAAAGTGATCTGATACCAATTGTTAAGAACCAGGTAATTGCATACAATAACACCTCAAAGATTCATAGAACAATATAGAAGAACCACACTTTTATTATAAAAAAACCCTTGAGGTAGGGAAACACCATACAACAAATCCTACTATGGAAGGGATCCTCTCCTATTCACTTGTCTCTTTGAGGGGGCATCCTCCTATTGAGCTACCACTCCAAATAAAATACTTCTCTTCATATCTAATTACATTACTTGAACCACTTTATATAGTGCTACCAATCACCTATGAACATTCTAGAGGTGGAACCTTCTAAGAAGTCATCTTACATTTATTATATCTAACTACCATAGTAACCCTTATTTAATACTATAGTGGACCTAGTCCACTTTACATTGAATTACCTTCACTATTATCACCATGGGCCCTCTAGCCCCACCACTACCTCTCTAGCTACCTAACATGATAAAACTTAATAACAACCCTCTTTTGTTATCAAAGTCTTGGTTTAATTATTGAAAAATTATCTACTTGTTTCTATCTTTGTCTTCCAACATCATACACTTGATTTTGATGGTTCAATTTGTAGTTGTCATAACTTATTTATTGCCGATATATATTTCCATACTACTGCAATTTTGGGACAACAAGGTTTCTTGTTGATTCCCCATTGGTTTTTAGTCTTTAATCATCATATATTGTCTTGTTTTGGGCAGGTTTAACATTGTTTTGCAGGTACAGAACCTTGACGACCATTCACTAGCTCATAAGACTTTTCTCAAGCCTCATTTCCACCCTTGACCTTGACCTATAGGGGAAATATTCAAGCTCTTTGCTTCTCCCATCATAATCCCCCTAGGGTCAACATGAAGCCTCCCTTGTGTTGGACTCGTCCCTTACTAAAACAAGGTGAGCATTTATTGAGGCGACAATGATAGTTTTTCCCAATTGTGTCACACATTTGTGGCTTGGGTTGGGATTTTTCCAAACTACAAATGTGCGATAACATTTTTGGCGTTGTTGTCGGGGAGGAATTTTGAATCCTTTCCTATCCCATAATGACACACTTGGGAATTTATCCCCAAAGCCTTTACCCATAGCTTGCCTGATGACTCCATTTTGAGTGAAGTTCCCTTTCCGCTTTTAATGGACTTTGTATAAGTTCATCTAGTGACTCCATTGACGTATTATCCTAAGTGATGGAAGCATGTTTCTATGGCACTTCCATGAGGTATAAATAAGTACAATTAGTCAAATGGACATAGATTTTTTTCTTGGAAAAAAAGAAAGTACAATTTATCAAATAAAAACTATGGTATACATAAGTACAATTAGTCAAATGGACATTTATGATGCCACTTCAAGATTTTGATATATAAAGAAGGCTTGTACTATGACTCATTTGATCCCTCTAGATGTATGATAAATCTAGAATTAAAATAGATTTACATTGATTATATTTTATTTTTATTATTTTTCCATCCTAATTTTTACTATATTATATTTTTATTATTTTTCATCTTAATTTTAATTATTTTATTTTATTGTATATATTATTATTTTAAACTTTATTCCATATATATTTCCTCTAATTTTAAATATACATATAATCATTAGCCCCACTCACATGGAAATGGTTAGTATACTATCCCTTTAGCACAACACGTTAATTTTTTACTTTCATAATAAAACGCAAAATGTGACTTTGCAATCACTGTGTTTTTTCTTTCTAGCTGGATTCACCACACTGATTTGTGAGACACTCGGATTATACAAAAATAATCACTCAAATCTACTGATCTAACAATTTCTGGCTTCGTTTTAGGAAATGACTATTTTTTTCGGGGATATTTGCCTGAAATCCTACAAGAAATTATTAGATACGTAGATTTGAGTGATTATTTCTATATAATCCGAGTACCTAGGGTTTTTTCAGCATGCTGAATCCATTTTTGTATTCAGAAATGAATTTTGATCAACAAAAACCAAAAATTAGTAATCCTTCAGTGCAAAGAGATTATCAAACCACCATGAAAAATATGTGGAAGGAAATGGAAAAACATTCCTAACGAGTTTTAAAGTCATATCATTTTGGAATGTAAATGTTGTATTTGTACGATATGCGGGTGTTATATTGTGGGTCCTTTCCATGGAATTGCATTCAAATTTTACAAATAGAGTTCCAGATTCTTCTTATTATATGGTCATTCAAAAAAAACAACTTCAAAGTGATAAATAATAGTCTCCACACGGGGCTGTACGCATTGTTCACACTATCAACAATAATAACAAGTTAAGAATGTCCACACGTGACACAACATCACAATTACTTTGATTGCTTTTTCTTGGTTGCTTCAATGCACCTTCAAGCAACATAGTCAAGGGATCGTCAAACGACTATGGAAATTAAATGGAGAAAAAATATTACAGAATATTATTAAAGATATTTTTTTGAAATGTAATTTTTGTATTTGAATTAAATGGTAGTATCATTGTTTTTAAAGTTTTTATGGGTATATTTTTAAATTTGACAAAAAAATGTTGGAACTTTAGATTTGAGTGATCCAGTCTATATAAATTGAGTACTCTAAAAGTTTTTCATGATACTGAATTCATTTATACATTCAAAAATGAAATTTAGAAAACAGAAAATGGTGATTTCATTAAGATCTATTTTACCAAATTCTAATAAAAAAATAAAAAAATAAAAAATTTAAACAACGTGTTTATATTGTAATTCCTTACATGAAAATATGAGACTATGATGATGATGATGATTAACGTCCACTAAGACCTAATCGGTCTATCGGACCTTAAGAGGGTAAGTCATTACTTGTGATTCTTTAGAATTTTGTTTCCATGCTCGAAAAGCATTAAGAGAAGCTTTCCAAGATCACCATACTTTTGTTGAGTTAAGAGGTTAGGAAGGTTGGAAGTGTGATCAATATTTTGAAAATGAGATCTAATATGAGTATAGGCTGGACAATCTAAGAGAAAGTGATTTTCATCTTCAACCTTCTTAGTGTCACAAAGGTGACACACTCTTTCATCCCATGGCGTTTTAGGAATTGACCAAC
>ML788529.1:159883-180209 GCA_009831015.1 Picea engelmannii | reverse complement strand
TTGCTTGAGATTTATCAATTGGCTAAAGAAGGTATTGCTCCTTGTATCCTCATAGTGTGCTATCATTTCTTCCGTGAAAATTATCCAAGTGACGAGTGATTTGCGAGAACAAAGCCATCGATACCATACAAATTGATTAGGTTATAAATATAAAGAAGCAATTCATACCTTTTGTGTATGTGGTACATTATGGAGATCAAATAATTTCTCCATCTGAAGTATCCATGTGATTGGATCCTTGCCATCAAACGTCCTCATATCAATCTTAGGAACGTGGTTGGTCTTCAAACCAAAGTTGGAGTTTCTCCATTCTTGATTCACCTTCCTTGTGTCCTCATCATGAATTTCATGGGATGCATTTTCACTTTCATGTGTCTTCTCTGTTACGAAATTTTTCAATACTTCCATGATCTCCCCTTTTAAACCATCTATCTTAGTATCCAACTTATCTTCCATTGAATCCATCTTAGTATCCAACTTAGCTTCTATTGAATCCATCAACTTAGCTTCCATTGAATCCATTTTCTTTTTTAGTTCATTTATGTCCCTATGCATTTATTCACCTTCATTAAGAGTCCAATTAGAATTTTCTGGAGGCTTATTTGGTGTATAAGGTCCCTTTTTCGGTGGCATGTTGGCCAAGTATCACTTTTGAATCTTTATTTTGAGGCGGTTTTGCTAGACACTATTTATTCTGTTCTATCTCCCAAGTTTCAGCCCTTCTGGGTATGAAACTTTCTTTTAGGTAGTTCTCTGATATTTATTTTCTGCAATGCCATAGGTCTGATCAAAATTGGATGTGTCAAGTGGAATTTACGGTAACTTCCTCACAACTTTCCTATTTCTGGCCTTTCCAGGAGATCTCACTTGTATAGCATGCCCCGCACAAAATAATTGATATCAAATTCTGAAACTCGCACCCAAAATACTAAATACTGTTCACGATCCAATGAAACTAGTCCCACACAATTTGGATACTCTAGCAAGAAGTTAGGATTGTTTTACCTGGAACACCTTCTTGAGACTAGTCAATAGGACTAGTCAAATACCCTATCTTACACAAGGTGTATCTACAAATTTAAGATGACCCAGAAGATAAAATTTTTACCAAAGATACTTTACTAATTTCTCTAAATGGCCTTTGGAGTTTAGGGTCTGAAACATTACAGAAATTTTTTTATAGAGAAAATTCTGCAATGACTCATTTCAAGATGATTCTAGAACCCTATCTTGTACAGACTATATCTCCGAAAGTATAAGGCCTCAGGAGCTGAATTTTGAACCCAACATACCTTGATCTGTCTACTAAATATCCTCCAAGCCGTTACTTTTGAAACATTGTAGAAAAAACGTTATAGAAAAAATTCCACGGTGTCTCAGATGTAGTAGCGAAACCCCAAGACCTTGAGCTCTAATACCATATGTTAAGAACCAAACATCAATATAGCATAGAAAAACTTCAGGAAAAGTAATTAATTCCTTGAAAAAGAGATAACTTCAAATAATAAGCCTCTTCGAGGGGGCAACCTCCTTTTACCCCACTTAAATGTTCAAGTACAAGATGATTCAAAATGAAAATGTCTCCTTGGTATATATAGGAGACTAGGAGGTATAATTACAACTAATGGCCTAAAGCCGACATAAATTAAATAACATATCCTTGGTATATATAGGAGACTAATGGCCTAAAGCCAACATAAATAAAATAACATTACTAATCTAATAAGCCGCAATTAAGCGGTAATGAGCCAATATTAGGGCTTAACAGTATATCTATCTCTTGGAAGATAATGTGTTCCAAGAAGAATTATACCTATGGAAAGATGAAAAAGAGATATCGTAAAAGAATGAAATACAAATCATGAGCTATTACAAGATAAGACAAATCAATCATGAAGAGACTTAGAAGAAGCAAAGACAGAAAGAAGTCAACAATCAAGAGGAAATTGGAAAAGGACTTATGACGTTTTGTAAAAAACAACAAGAGAGAAGCATGGACTCTAGAGAAAATTATATATTGCAGAAAACAATAAGGATGCAGATGGAAGTGTGGACTCTACTATATATTGCAGAAGACAATAAGGATGCATATGGAAGCATGGACTCTGTCAGACAAAGGGAGCAAATTATATGCACTCTTACATGAAGCAAGGATTAGGAGGGAGCTAATCCTATGATCCATTGAAGATGATGAAATATATATATCCATGGTAGCATCCATGAAAGACAGTACATGCTCAGTTCAACCGTAGAAGAAGACTTCTTCGAAGACAGGCCTTAAAGTATTCCTGGTTGTCCATCCAGATCCGTGATCCTATGATGAAGGGAAGTAGTGGAATCTCTCGGGCATGGAATCTATAAGAAACTCCATGGACCTAATAACTAAAGAAAAACATGAAGAAGAACATGAAGATTCCAAGAAAGAAAGAAAATCCAGAACAACCAGTCATAATATCAAGAATCACAAGATTACCAGCTTGACATGAACTCACTAGAAGTAATCAAGCAGAAGAATTGAAAGTCACGATGAAGAACAATGTATGGAATACTTATGAATGATAGCATTGAAAAGATCTAGAACTAGAGGTTTTCCCAGATGGAGGGAGAAGACTACGATGATTACTTATTCCAGTAAACCATACTTATCTCTACATAAGTCATTATATCATCCGCAACATCCATGAGTCAAAATTCTACATCAGATGAATGTAAAGAATGTTCTCCAGAGAAATTGAATAAAGAGCATATGCAGAGAAATCTCAAGACCTTGAGACATACCAGAAAGAGACTCTTATACGCAGATAGAAGAAGATAACTTGGTGGAGAACCTCCAGTGCACAGCAGAAGCATGGTGAAGATTTCCTATAAAGATGACTACTCAACAGATCAAGATCTCATGATGACAGAAGAAGTGCCACATGGATATATTCCAGTTTTCCAACTATGATATACTCTATTGTTCAGATATACATGAAGCCTTCACAGTGTTCCAGACTAAAGTAAAGTTGAAATCAAGCATTACATTATCCATGATGAAATCCATAAAGGAGAAAATGATCTCTCCAATACATATCTGCACAAATGAGCAGATAAGCAGACATTTTGGTAAAGCCTCTATCCAATATGAAAGAGTTTATGTACTCAAGCTGGAGCTCATGGAAACAACTTCCCTCTTATTGAAAAAGGAAGAAATGACTCTCCAAGTTAGGAGGGAGCACTAAAAACATTACTGAAGACATTCATCTTTAAAATTGAAAAATAGTCCATCTTGGACGGATGCTTTCCTATTCGGAAAGTGGATTGAGATTTCTGATGGACAGTGACTTTCCATTGTGGTTAACATGGAAAGTAGTTTGATTGTTGATGTATCATAGACATCAACTTCCCATTGTGGTTAACATGGGCAGTGGTCTAGGGAAGTCTCTCTTCTTGAGGGTTACTCAAGAAGATTGGCCTGCCTCACCGAACAACGATTTCTCATTGTGGTTAAAATGAGGAATGGTCTGTTTTGGAGGTTGATGCAGGAGAGTCTTTTCCTCTTGCGGTTAATAGAGGAAATGGTCCAGACAGTCATTCCTTAGGGTTTATACATTCTCTCCAAGGTGCACTTTGATTAGTGTAGGAGGAATGGCCCAGGGTGGGGAATGGTCCAGGCTCAACAATCAAGGACAGACATTCCTTAGGGTTATACATTCTCTCCAGGGTGCACTTTGATTAGTGTAGGAGGAATGGCCCAGGGTGGGGAATGGTCTAGGACAATCATTCCTTAGGGTTTATACATTCTCTCCAGGGTGCACTTTGATTAGTGTAGGAGGAATGGCCCAGGGTGGGGAATGGTCCAAACATTTATTAGGGTTTATACATTCTGTCCAGGGTTCACTTTGATTAGTGTAGGAAGAATGGCCCAGGGTGAGAAATGGTCTAGGTTCATAAATCAGAAACAATCCTTCTTCCTTGTTTGAGAAGAATAGGGTAGATATCCCATTGCTGATGTTCTAAATTGAGGGCATATATTCTTTCATATCTCACAGACATGAGTGAAAGATTGGCCCAAATGATTCAATTTATATCATAACATTGTTTCTGTGCAGGTTGCTATCAGATGTTTGTTATGAAGACAATAGATATAGACTACTGTGGTGGATATGTTCCACTATTTTGAGGCAGATATTCTTTCAGAGCTCACAGATGTGAGTGAAAGATTGGCCTAGACAAATCAGTTTATATCATAACATTGTTTCTATGCAGGTTGCTATCAGATGTTTTTTATGAAGACTGTATGACAGTAGATGAGGACTACTGTGGTGGATATGTTCCATTGTTCGAAACCATATGTTGTTGATCAAGTACTTGTGTGTTACTTGGTGTGGTAGTGAACCACTGGATTGTAGTTATGCACTACTATGGATAGACATAGTTGTGTTCTATTTTTTTTCTAACTACCTTGAATACTATCAACAGTTCATTAGAAATAATCACCATCCAGACAAATGATGAACATAGATTTTTCCAGACGAAAATTGGTTCAGAGCACTTACTCCTCTAGATTATAAGAGTGGCTCTTGTATGACTCTATGGTGGGAGTGACTTATCCAACATCATTTCTAATTACTCAGATGAAGTATGGTTTTGAGAGATGATGCAGTTGATGGTGATGGTGATGCTCATGATCTCGTCATGAAATAGTCTAGATGACTATATTGATGCTACCGGGTAAATGGTATGTTTTGTGCTCAAGACCATTACCTGTAATACCTCCCTAGCTAGGAGGGAGTGTTAATAATATGGTAGCTACGGGAGGTATTTACCTCCTCGTGTGAACCTGACGAGAATAGAAGACTCTAGAAAGAAAGAGAAAACCCTAATGAGTTGGCTAATAACCCTATAAGTCTTTTCAGCTCAAGAAGATAATTTATATTAGGTTATTAGCCTCCAAGAGAAGACGTCGACTAGAAATAATAATAATATACTGAACAGACACATATCTAGAAGGAGAAGTCTGCCCCAACAAATATGGCAGAACCAGTGTAAATATAGGGTGCCAGTTCTCATTTGACAGCATCTCAGAATTGCAGTTCCCAGTTTGGTGCGCACTGCAGTTTCCAG
The DNA here is from genome assembly GCA_009831015.1 of Picea engelmannii. Lineage (NCBI taxonomy): Eukaryota > Viridiplantae > Streptophyta > Pinopsida > Pinales > Pinaceae > Picea > Picea engelmannii. The sequence goes on along the minus strand of ML788529.1, from coordinate 175,103 downwards.
TCTGGTGCGCACGTGTGGAGGAGAGCTGCAGGTGCAACTGCTGCAGCTAGCAGTTTCAGTGTTGGCTTGGACTATCTCTTGGCTAGGGTTTGGACTATCTGATCAACTCTTTGTGATGCGCTATCCTTGGGGAAAGGTGCGCTACCCTTTGTTTGGCTATCTAGCCTAGGGTTTGCTTCCAGAGTAATTCTCAGTCAAGGTTAAGGTGCTCAGAGGGTGGATTCGGCCTATGGTTGGGTGACGAGGGTATCGTCAATGGTAAAACGAGCGCACCATATTTTATACTCTAATAGAAATCACCTTAGAAATTATGATATAGCACTTAGATCATGGAAATTGTGTTGGTTATGAGACATGATTTAGTTTTCATGCTACAACTTGTAGTGAGTTTAGTGAGTATGATAAAATTATGGTTGTAGTAATCCATATAATTTTGTAGGCTATGTTTTGATCCATTTAGTGATCAATAGTAAGATACAACCAATATTTGTTTGACTTCTAAAGGCATAAGATAATACCTCTAGTATAAATGTCATATGAATGATCCTTTATAGTCCTTATATCAACAATGAATTTACAATGACATTTCTGTATGTTTATGGGAAATGGTAAAGGACTATAAGTTTACCCTTATGAATCCTCGCCTATGATTATTATGCATATTGGGACTGATGCCCAACAATGTCTCCCCGTGTATTGCAAACAAAAAATAACATGCAAAAAATGAAAATAATATAAAATAAGAATCCACACAACTAAACAATGAAAACATTACCAACATAAATAAGCAACACACTCCTCCTCATGGGGCCCTCCTGGCTCAACGAGCACTACTAAGAGAAAACTTATAAAACTAAACTTATAACACTATAGATGATAACTCATGAAGTTGAACAACAACCATACTTCATTGTATTAATTCAGAGCATATATATAGGTTTACAATGATTTTATATCATTTCCCACCTTCCTATGATGGTCTCAAAACTAATATTTATGGATTACAAGTGAGACCTTTGAGATCCACAACCCACAGATCTTCAAATCATTCGTAATTGTAATTATGGGAAAATATGTTTCAAAGAATCAATTGAATATCCTAGATCCTTCACATTTTGAATAAATTGTTCAAAAGAAAGCTAAATGGCCTCGTCCTGCACAAAACCCATGTGGCCTATTTTCAATATTCACCTTAATATCCTCACCATTGACCCCATAAAACTGTCTCTATGTTTTAGCATGGGTCTATTTACAACAAATTACTCATACATATATGAAAAATCAGATCTAACAGTCTTTGTGAATGATAAGTTTGGTCATCCATGCAATGCATGAAATTCTCTAATACCATCTCATTCCTTCCTCTTTGCTTTGATTTGATGAAGCCAACTCGCATATTTGCGACATGTATATGTTGACTTACATGTTTGACTTCGAACTTGATCCATGCTAGAAGATCCATAGATCAAATGGAAAGGTAGATGAGTTTCGTGGACCTATTTGATGCTTCCCATATGTCATGGTTGTCTTCCATGCTGACCACAACCATGTAGATGGACAAATCAGCGGCATAAGCACGTCTGAGTAATGGCTAAAAAACTATATTTGAGTTGCTACAAAATAAGAGATTCTATAGTGACTTATTAAAAATAGTAACTAATTGTTGGCAACCACACACGATTTTTGATTTTTAACAATATTGAAAGAGATTTCACCTTTCTGTAGCTGCCATCACCTCCCATTTATATATTTTTGTATTACTGAGTTCCAAAGTGATTATTGGATTAAAGCTCACCTTATTGAGTTCTTATCGTTTGCATTTTCGTTGTTTTATTTTTAATTCATGACTGTAAGAATGAATTTAAACATAAAACTTGGATTGGGTTAATGATCTTTTACCTTAGAAATATCATTTTAAAAGCCACCCATATGTGATTAAAATTCAAATCTTATGAAATGGTTGATTAATCCATTATCGATTTTTTCTTGTTTTATTATGGTTGTTATGAATTCAATGGTTCGATAGTTCATTGTTGAAATGTTTTGATGCATGTAGAACCTTGGTTAACTATTGATATTCTTTTCATGATTTTAATGGTCATATCAACATTCATGACAATGAGTACATGCATGATGTACTTGCATTTTCACCTTACTTTGCTAGCCCAAAATATTAATGAAGCTTTTTATTGTGCGCAAAGGGTTTTGTACTCTGTAGGTTTTGGCACTCATCATGAGAGATGGTATGGATTTCTGTGAATCCTCTAGTTTTCCGTTCTCCCTAATTCTCTTATTCGAGTTATGATACCCCCTCGGATCTGATATTTTCATGCTTTCACCCTCCTCTCAGACCTGTTTCTGTTGCTCGCACGTTGGGAACCTAAAACTATTCTGAGTGATTTCTATTGCATCCTTTTTAAAGTGGTCATGGCACCCATCGTTCGTATAGAGCCAAACAGATGCCAAGCCTTACTATCCCATGACGATGCTATTTATGACCTAAAGGATCATGGGTGGGATGTATTCCTCAATAATTTCGAGGGCTATAATCTCCAGGATGCAAAAGATTTTGCACAAACCTTTGACAGTTTCAGAGCCAAAATTGGAGATATACAGTTGGAATTGACAGAGGATTTCGTGAGCAAAGTGACATGGCTCCCATCAAAGGGTGAGAGGTGGATTAAAAATGCCAGAATAGAAGAGGTCCCATGGAGTTTATTTATGAGATCCCGTAAAACCACTTGCTATATAAAATGTATTCCTTTTGCTCTGTTAAAACCCAGATGGCACAGTCTACTTTTAATTCTGAAGCAATTTGTTCCATGTGAAGGTCGATACAGAATAGTTTTTCTATACCATATCTGTTTTCTTATGAATTTCATAAGGTTCGAATTAGATATTCCCTTTTACCTATTGATGAGTCTTTACAAGATGTCCAAGCGTTACAAACGACATGGTATCAATTCGATCCTGTTTCAACATGGACTCGTTAAACTCTTGTTGGTTCATCACCTGCCAAAGATAGGTGACAATTGGGAAAATTTTCTGATAAAAAATGGATTCATGCATGTCGATGCTACAACCAATCCTCTTTTAATTACAAACCCTAACTTGGACAAGCCAGTGGTTGAAATCTAGTTCATTAATTCAATTGATGGACCAAAATTTATTGATGAAATACCTCTAGATAAAGGATTACCATGTAAGTCTTCACCTGCAAGATCTCTGGAACAAGTAACTACTGAATTAAAGGAAAAATATCTTCATGTTCCTGTGAATGATGTTAGTTTAGATGTTAATGTTAAATCTGATGTCAAGAAACACTCTAAAGGAAGGAAACAACAGTGCATGGATTTGAGTTTCAAGAATAAGAATGCTGGTCGTCTAATCTCTAGAAAACTAAGAAACCAAAAGGGTAATCGTATGAGCTCGATTGAACCGATCGATATCGATGATCGAGGATCTGATCATGAGATATAGGGTTTATTGATGCAGGAAGACCTATAAAATCAGTGTTCCAGGAGGGAGGTTATCACCCATGTTGAACCATATGATTTTGTGACCAATTTACCCTCGTGTCTTAAGGGTAAAGAAGGATTTTTGGGTATTGGGTGTGATCTGGAACAAACCGTAGGTAAGATTGAAGCACCCCAGGTCGACTGTGTCCCACATTGATCTGTTGTCACTCTGGTACATTATGATAGCTGCCTCGATTGGGTAGAGCGTTACTATACAGATGTTCCTCTCTTACAGGCCTGAATTATAACCTTGACTGCTTAGAACGATCTGTTGAAACAAGAGAACCTTGATCTCAAGGCACATATAGAGAGGGAGAATAAACAAATCAAGAGGGCTAGAAATATAATCATTAAGAATACGACCAATTTCAAAGCAATTATAAACTCTGAACTATTTGATCCCTCTTTGGATAATTTTTAATAGTAAAATGTTTTGTTTCGATTTTATTCGATTTTGTTGTCAAATTCAAAATAGGAAGATTTGAATTTTGATTTCATTTGCTAAAAATAAGACTAGCTACAAAATCTATGATTATGTAGCTAAGTCTCTTTTGAATAATTAGTAATTGTTTTTTTTTGTTTTTTTTTTCTAATATATCAAATTAGTTTTTCTATTCTCGGGAAATGGAGGATTGTGCTATTGATTTCTTGTAGCAAAAATATTTCAATTATATGCTCAAATGTTCAGCAATTTCTCCTTCTTTAGGTTTTATCAAACCGTGGTTTAATTTTGAACAAACCAACTCTGGCATGAGTGGTTACTATTTTCATTATTTTTTTAATATTACTCAATTATTATGGATTCAACTCTATCCTGTGAGATATGAGCATCTTAAGCTTGAGGTAGTTTAAATACTGTTCATTCTCAGTAGTAAAGACACATTTGTTTTGGACACATTATGGACAAGTAACTTTCAAGACTGTATGGACAAGTTGTTCACACCTCAGCTTTAGTCCAGCGTGACACCGTTCCATTACGTTTTTCCTTTTATATTATGGAATGTTAATATGTTATACAACTTTAGTCTTATTAGCATATACTGTTTCATTTTATTTTGCACTTTAAATTCTATATGTAATTTGATGTTCATATATCATATCTGTGATCATTATTTCATTCAAATATCATTGATTTATGCTTGATGTTGAGTGATATATTACACAAATACTTTATATTAAATTTATCTTACTATAAGTATTCATCATTACAAGATCAGATGATCTACATGTCTATTTCTCTGTTCTTATATCTTTACTCCGAAGCACACCTTTGAGTTTACTCTGGGAATGTTAGCACAAGCCTACTACATGTTTTTCTCACAGGCAAGATAGCCGTGAGTTTGAATTGCGTAGAGACATAAACTCAGTAATTGATTAATCTCAGGTTAGTTTTACTCACATTCTATGTCTGTTATTAGTTTGTTTATTAATGAAATAGGAATAGTTTAGATTGTCTTTGACTGTTATTCTATTCTTGTTTCAAATTATGTTTTATTAGTATTCTTTTTCTAGTTATTATATTTTATATTATTAAACATAAAATATAAAATGTATGTACTTTCTTTATCTAGTTCGTAAACAATTGTAAAAACATTGATTTTGCAAGATATCCACCAAAACTTGCAAACTGTAAATACCCTGTTCATAATCACATGCTTAAGTTTTTTCTTTGACACTTGTAAATAATTCACGCACATAGTATTGTAGTTTCTTTTAGATTAGTTTCCTTTCTTTTGTTATTTTAGGATTTTAGTTGGCCAACAGAGCCATTAAACTCGTCATGTCATTTCACTCTAAACGGCTTGGGTTATTTAGACAACCCCGGTCTGGATTTGACCTTCCAGTTGATGGTGTGTTACTTACGCCCGTCAACAAATGGAGCTAGAAGGAGGGCCCAAATTTAATTGATGGCACGTGGAGGTTGCAAGACTCCTCCCCCACACACTTTCTCCCATGTCGTAATGCGTAGTCGCTTAGACAATAACGTTACACTTGAAACAACAACTACCTCAAACGATAACTCTGTGATTCTTGTTGAACCTGTGACACCAATTCCTCAAGGGGTTGACGTCCAAGAAATTGTTCGTCAGTCACTCATAAGAACACATAGTGCCTTAGCCCGTATCAGACAACCTGGTAGGCCACTTAATCAACCCCTTGATTTCTCAAACATCCAAGAACAACTTTAAGGCACTGGTCTTCTTCAAAACCCGTTAGGTGAAAATACTACCAATCTTACTGAAACACCTATCCTTCGAGCCGAAGGATTTGGTATTCCACCTTCCCCACCTCGTTCATCTCCATCCTCTTTAGAAGGAGAGGCTTCAAACGAAGGCAGTTCTTCATCAGAACCATCACAACCTTCGACACAACCAACTCCCATGGAAAACCAAAACAATCCTGCCAGACCTTGGCTCAATCAAGATGTCATGGCTGTACCCGAACCCCAACACCCATTACCAAAACATCCAGAGAAATGGATTCCCAAATTTGATCCAGATTCAAAGCAGTCCATTGAGGATCACATCAAAAAATTTATGTTGGCCATAAGAATCTGGAGTGTTGAAAACGAGGATGTAGTATGCAGATTATTCCCTTACACTTTTGAGGGAAATTCCTCCACATGGTATTTTTCTCAACAACCCCAAACCATTGTCTCTTGGGACAAGTTCAAAACTTCTTTCTTGGAAAAATTCAGAGATGATAAATCTCCGGAAGTCTTGGTTGTGGAACTCTCCAGCTTAAAAATGAACCCTAAGAAAAAAGTGAAAGATTTTAACCAAAGATTTATTACTTTAAAGAATAAAATCCCTACAGATTCAATGCCCGTTGAAAGTTTAATCGTTGCATATTATGCTAAATCCTTGCACAATAATATAGCCATATGCGTTAAAAGGTCTAGAAAGAACACATTGCTTGAATTTTTTGAGGAGGCAAGTCATATCGAGAAAGATATATTGAGCCTGAAACATAATCTTAATAGTGAAGCTAAAACAACTTCATCCTCTAAAAAAAAAATAGAGATCCTCGCTAGGCCTCCTCAAACTAAAAATCAACTAGAGTCTTTAGACTTAGAAAGCTTGCAGAAAGATTTCCAAAAACTGTCCAACCAGGTCATTGACTTGATGAGATTAGCTGAGGAGGCATCCACAAGAAATGGAATTTTTAAACCTCCTTTCAGAAAACCTTTTCCTCCCAACTAGCCAAACCCGACCACAAAAAGTCTAAATTTCGAAAGTTTACAGTATGCTTTGCAAACCATCTTAGAAGCACATGATAATTCTACTTCTGTCCCTCCTGAAAGTTATGAAGATGCAGTTGAGGAAAAAGTACTAGAAGAGGAGGAATCATCTCCCACTATCTTCGGTCACTTCTCGGACAATATCTTCCAAGAAAATTTTGAAACTGTTCACCCCTACAACACAAGAAGAAAAACACAAAACAAACCCCATTCTGAAGTGAGTAAAAATGTGTTTCCAAAACAGTCAAAGAAAGCTAAAATTAAACAAATCTTAGTAGCCCCATTTTTAGAATATGATTTAATTGAATATCTGAAAAAATTGAGGGCTAATATTTCTATTTTTGAATTGTTGAAATTTCCTCTTATTTTGGAAAAAATGCTTCAGAGCATCACTGAAAACAACAAAGAGAATGATTCTAACAACAAAAAATCAGCAGAAATTGATTCAAATGTAGCCAAGAATGTCCCAACTAAAAAGATATCTCAACCTCCAGACATAAGGGAATTAGCAGAAAAAATTGTAGCAAATGTAGATAAAACTGTTTTAGGGACAACATAAAAAAATCAGCAGAATTCTGCTGTCAACCCTCGGAAAAATGCCCCGCCTTTTTTTTAACCTTTGAATTTTTTTATAGGAATGTACATAATTGTATGGTCGATTCCGATACATCGTCAAACATGATGCCTCCATCTGTGTGCCAAAAACTTAATGCAGAACTTAAACCTTCTGATCTCAAAATCATTCAGCTAGATCGAACAAACGTTAAGGTAATTGGTGAGCTTAAGAATGTTTTGATTAGATTATCGTCCAATCCTAATGTTCATCAGATAATTGACATTATCGTTGTTGATATTCCTGAAGTTTATGGTTTTTTCTTAAGCAGGGATTGGTCAGAACAACTGCATTGTTACTTTGCCATAGATTGGTCTCACTTGTGGCTGCCTGAAAATGGACAACCCATCAAAATCAAGATAAACAGAGAACGCTATCTGAAGCATACTGTAACCGATCTAAATGATCCAAATGAGCCTTTCATTATGTCTACAAACTCATTTGAAATGCAGGGAATGAATACCTTCTTTGGTAATTTCATGACCAAATTTCGTCTATTACTGATCCTGGACAACAATCTGAAGTTATAACCTATACTCAAACATCGGATTTGACAAGTATGCCAAGTACTACCGACGACGCACAAATCTGGTCATTATACTTTGATGGATCCAAATCCAAAGAAGGGGCAGGTGCAGGTTGTGTACTCATCGATCCTATAGGTAATAAAACTTTCATTGTTGGCCGGCTAGATTTTGAGTGCACTAATAACGTCACCGAATATGAAGCACTTCTACAATGACTTAGGAAAGCTTTGGATATGGATGTGTAGAATTTGATGGTATTTGGTGATTCAAAAATTGTGGTTAAGTAGGTAAGAAACGCCATACATTGCTTATCACCACATTTGAAAATCTACCAAACCGAGGTATGGAGTTTGATGCAAAAATTTTCAGCATTTAACATAAATTCCATTCCTATATTAAGTAATTTAGAAGCTGATTTATTGGCCAATGTTGCTTCTAAACTATTGCTCGCTGAAGGTATTTCCCTTAATACATTTTCAATTGAATTGTTGTTCAGGCTATCGATCCTAGATAACATCACAAATTGGAGAGTATTCGATGATGACCAACAGATCATCAACTTTTTGCATAGGGAAGACACCTTCCAAGGTGCAGTCATTGATGAAGATACTCATGACGAGAACCTCCGGAATTTCACGGTAATATCTAATCCTCGATCTCCTGAATCTACATCCGAGCTGGTAAACTCGATCCCTAGATCTGTTGTGAGACTAGAGAAATTCTATGACTTGCATGATAAATTTAGAGGGGCAATCAATTGTAAAACTAACAGTTCCTCTTTGATTTATGAGAAGGTAAATTTAGGAACAAAGGATAATCCTCAAAATATTAATTTGGGAAAGGGATGCTTCGAGCAAGAAAGATATGATTTTATAAAGTTATTTAAAGAATTTAAAGATGCTTTTGCTTGGACTTATGATGACTTGAAAACATTTGATACTAACATCATACAACATGTTATCCCTATAAAACCCCAGACTCAGCCTTTTCAACATAAATTGAGGAAGATGCACCCTAAATTGGAACCCATTGTTAAAAAGGAACTAAACAAATTACTAACTGCAAAGATAATTTTCCTAGTCAGGCACATGCAATGGGTGTCTAATATAGTCCCTATAATAAATAAAAGTGGTGAAATTTGACTATGTGTCAATTTTCAGAACTTAAACCAAGCGTCTGATAAAGACAACTACCTTGTTTCTCCAATGGAACAAATCCTACAACAGGGGTCTGGTTCTGAAAGACTATCTCTGCTAGATGGTTTTTCGGGATAAAAACAGGTCCTTATGTCTCCCTCAGACTAGCTTAAAACCACCTTTCGTACCCCATGGGGAACTTATGCCTATAGGAAAATTCCATTGGACTGATAAACGCTGGTGCCACTTTTCAGAGAGCAATGGATATTTCTTTCCATGGCCTCATTAACCAGTCGGTTGTGGTCTATATTGATGATGTCACTATCTTCTCTAAAAACAAGAAAGATCACTTGTCTCACCTCAGGGCTATCCTAGAACGATGCCGCAAGTTCGACATATCTCTCAACCCTAAGAAATCAGTCTTTGCAGTGGAGCAAGGTAAACTTCTTGGGTTTATAGTGTCTAAGGATGGAATGATTATTGACCCTGAAAGAACCCAAGCTATTTCTAAACTCCCTCCTCCTTCTTCCAAAAAAGCCATGCAGTCCGTTTTAGGCAAGATTAATTTTGTTAGAAGGTTTGTCCCAAGTTTCTCGGAAATGGTAAGACCATTACAAAATTTAATTAAAAAAGATGTTTTTTACCATTGGGGACCACAAGAAAGTGAAGCTTTCGACTCCATTAGAAAATCAATAATAGAATCTCCTTCCTTGATGAGTTCCGATTTTTCACAGGATTTCACTCTTTACACCTTTGCTTCTGACCGATCTTATGTTGTTGTGTTAACACAGAAAAACGCTGAAAGAAATGAGATACCCATTTCCTTCATGAGATCATATTTCAAAGGGGTAGAGCTTAACTACTCAACAATAGATCAATAGGCATATGATTTTTTCAAAGAAGTGAAACACTTCCAGTCATACCTATTGAAATCCAGAACCAAGGTTATTGTTCCTTACCTAGCTATAAGAAACCTGTTAGTACAAAAATAACTGGGTGAGAAAATGGAAATTTGGATGACGTCACTACAGGAATATGACCTTGAAATAACCCCTGCATAGATTGTTAGAGGTCAAGGCCTGTGTAAACTAGTGGTTGATTCAGTTGAAGAACAATAAAGTCAAATCAACACCTCAACTGTAAATCAACATAATGAAAAAAAAATCAGCTATGCACAAGTTACTGCCAATTCCTGGTATGAGAACATTAAATTTTATTTGACACATGGATCTTATCCTCGTAATCTTGATCCTAAAAATAGAAGATCACTTAGGCTCAGATCTGTATCTTTCCAATTAATAAATGATGTTTTATTTCAAAATAACTTTGATGGTGTTCTTATGCATTGTTTAGAAAAGGAAGAGGCAGAAAAAGTGCTATCTGAACTTCATGCAGGAGAAGACAGTGGTCATTTCGGTGGAGATACCACTGCCCACAAATTTATAAGAGTTGGGTACTATTGGCCTAACTTGTTTAAATATGCCTATGCGCTGTGTCATAAATGCACAATCTGCCAAAAGGCTGCAGGATGGGTGAAAAAGGAAACATTCCTTTTTCAACCCATTATTGTAGATTCCCCTTTTAAAAAATGGGGCCTTGACATCATAGGACCAATTAAACCCTCTTCTTCGCAGCAAAACAAGTATATCCTTACAACAACAGATTATTTTACTAGATGGTCCGAGGCTCTGCCTTTGAAAGTGGTGAATACAAATCAGGTAGTATCTTTCCTTAACTCCCATATCATCACTTGATTTGACATCCCCGAATGTGTGGTTTTTGATAACGCCTCTTACTTTTCATCCCTTGATATGAACATTTTTTCTATGGAAAAAGGGATTAAACTGAATTATTCTGCTAGCTACTACCCTCAAGGAAATGGCCTAGCATAATCAATAAACAAAAAATTAATCAAGATTATTAAAAGGACAGTTTCAGAAAATCACAAGAACTGGCACAATGCACTGTATAATGCACTTTGTGCTGATAGAGCAACCCAAAAAGCCTCTGTGGGTAATTCCCCCTTCTTCCTCATCTACGGAAGAGAAACAATTCTCCCTCTGCATGTGTTACTTCCTTCTCTGCAATTATCGAAGAAAGTCCAAGAAGAGGAGTGCCCTCCTCTAGAAAAACAAATAAATGCCTTAATAAAACTGGAGGAAGTAAGAGCACAAGCAAAGCAAAAACTGGATCAACATCAACAAATTGTAAAAATTGGTTTGATTGAAATTATTATTCAAATAGGAATTTCGATGTCAGAGACTTGGTTCTCAAATGGGACAAACCTCACAAGGGAAAGGGGGAGCACACCAAGTTCCAGAATCTGTGGTTGGGACCATTTGTAATTTCTGAAAAATTGGGTCCCAGATCTTTCCATCTACATAATTTGGAGGGACAACCAAACACTTTCCCAGTGAATGGCCAGGCTCTCAAAAGGTATTTTACGTAATGATTTTAGATCCTCCCTTTTGTACATACTTTTAATTTTCTTTTCTATTTTTAATTTTGGTTCTTTTCATTTTTCTTGATTTTGATTTGTTTTCAAATAATTATGTTTGAGTCACCATTTCATTCGTGGAAGGGAAATCAAATTTTTCATTCATCAGCAACAGTTAACGACTCCTCAAAGCATCGGTGCTGTAAATGTTAAAACTCAGATCAACAAAAGTAAATTTGTGTTCAAAACAGTGTTCCCAGTTTCTCATTAAAATTACGAGAGGATACAATTATCCTTAATAAAACTCTTAACGATGTCCATGTTTTAAGGAAAACAACTCAATTATACCTTCCTTTCCTTGAGATGGTTTCTTAACTGAAATCTAAGTGTTCAGATTATGATGAAGGTCATCAAGAAAGAAAATAAGTTGCAAAGGATCAAGTTTTGTTTTCAAAATCTAAGGTTTTCAGTATCACCCCGCTCTCTTGAATATCATAAAGTTTCCGCAAATTTATAAGAAAATTCTAGATATTTGAAAGCACTGCAAGGTGTGGGAAGTGCCTGTCAACCCACCGAGACATTGAATAGGTCTTTCGGAAGTGGGTAAATGCATGCATGATGCCAAGGCAACTTTGTCGGGGTACTGAACAGGCCTGCTAGCAGCAAAGGAATGTCGGGTTTAAGAATTTTTTTAGGTATGTCTCTTTGAATTGATCAAAAGTAAAGATGTTCTTTATCATGAATGGATGATTCTTGGATAGGACAGAGGTGTTAGAGTGGGTTAAGTCACATCCCTGCTGAGGCTATGGATGCCTGCTAGCAACAGTGGCCCTATCAACAATATCGGAGTTGGTTGCCTAAAAATCGTTTCATTCGTAATCTAGATTTGATTCCAGATTGCATTTTTGACACGAATACATCTGATGCTACACTACGTTATTTTCTAAGTGCTTGACCTGTTGTTAACTGTTTCTTAAAAATTTATTTCCTTTGATTCCCTGACATAAATGTTTTGGTGATGCAGAGATAACTGCTTCGCCCAATACGTCGCCATTGTTGGCAGCCACAAATGATTTTTGATTTTGAACAAGATCGAAAGAGATTACACCTTTTTGTAGATGCCATCACCTCCCATTTATAAATTTTTGTATTTCTGAGTTCTGAAACGATTATTGTATTAAAGCTCAGCTTATTGAGTTCTTATCGTTTGCATTTTCGTTGTTTTATTTTTAATTGATGACTGTAAGCATGAATTTAAACATAAAACTTGGCTTGGTTTAATAATATTTTACCTTAGAAATATAATTTTTAAAGCCACCCATATGTGATTAAAATTCAAATCTTATGAAATGGTTGATTTATCAAAATTTTCTTGTTTTATTATGGTTGTTATGAATTCAATGGTTCGATAGTTCATTGTCGAAATGTTTTGATGCATGGAGAACCTTGGTTAACTATGGATATTATTTTCATGAGTTTAATGGTCATGACAACATTCATGCCAATGAGTACAGACATGTTGTACTTTCATTTTCACCTTACCTTGCTGGCCCAAAATATTAATGAAGCTTTTTATTGTGCGCATAAGGTTTTGTACTTTGTAGGTTTTGGCACTCATCGCGAGAGTTGGTATGGATTTTTGTGAACCCTATGGTTTTCATTCTCCCTAATTCTCCTATTTGAGTTATGATACCCCCCATGCTCTTCTATTTTTATGCTTTCACCCTCCACTCAGACCTGTTTCTGTTGCTCGCACATTGGGAACCTAAACTATTCCGAGTGATTTCTGTTGCATCCTTTTTATAGTGGTCATGGAACCCATCGTTTGTATAGAGCCGAATGGATGCCAAGCCTTACTATCCCATGACGATGCTATTGATGACCTAAAGGATCATGGGTGGGATGTATTCCTCAAGAAGTTTGAGGGCTATAATCTCCAGGTTGAAAAATCTTTTTCACAAACCTTTGACGGTTTTAGAGCCAAGATTGGAGATATACAGTTGGAATTGGCAGAGGATTTCATGAGCAAAGCGACATGGCTCCCATAAAAGGGCGATAGGTGGTTTAAAAATGCTAGAATAGAAGAGGTCCCGTGGAGTTTATTTATGAAATCCAGTAAAACCACTTACTGTATAAAAGGTATTCCTATCTCTCTGTTAAAAACCATATGGCATAGTCTACCTTTAATTCTGAAGCAATTTGTTATGTATGAAGGTCGATACAGGCTGGTTTTTTTATACCATATCCGTTTTCTTATGAATTTCATAGGGTTCGAATTAGATATTCCATTTTACCTATTTATGTGTCTTTACAAGATGTCCAAGCGTTACAAGCGATCGAGCCTGTTTCACCATGGAATCGTTAAGCTCTTGTTGGTTCATCACCTGTCGAAGATAGGTGACAATTGGGAAACCTTTCTGATAAGAAATGGATTCACACAGGCCGATGCTACAACCAATCCTCTTTTAATTGCAAACCCTAACTTGGATAGGCCAGTGGTTGAAAGCCAGTTCCTTAATTCAATTGATGGACCATAATTTATTGATGAAATCCCTCTAGATAAAGGATTACCATGTAAGTCTTCCCCTGCAAGATCTCCAAAACAAGTAACTATTGAATTAAAGGAAAATGATCCTCATGTGCCTATGAATGATGCTAGTTTAGACATTAATGTTAAATATGATGTCAAGAAACTCTGTAAAGGAAGGAAACAACAATGCATGGATTTGAGTTTCAAGAATAAGAATGTTGGTCGTCTAATATCTAGAAAACTAAGAAACTAAAATGGTAATAATCTGAGCTCGATCGAATCGATAGAGATCGATGATTGAGGCTTTGATAATGAGATAGAGGGTTTCTTGATGTAGGAAGACCCATAAAATCAGTGTTCCAAGAGGGATTTTATCACCCATGTTGAACCATATGATTTTGTGACGAATTTACCCCCATGTCTTAAGGGCAAAGAAGGATTTTCGGGTATCGAGCACAATCTGGAACAAATTGTGGGTAAGATTGAAGCACCCCTAGTCGATTAGTTCCCACGTCGATCTGTCGTCACCCTGGTACACTATGATAGCTGCCTCGATTGGGTAGAGCGTTACTAAATAGATGTTCCTCTCTTAGAGGCCCAAATTAGAACCTTGACTACTCAAAAGGATCTGTTGAAGCCAGAGAACCTTTATCTCAAGGCACATATAGAGAGTGCAAGATACCAGATATATAAAATATGCAGAACAGAAATAAAATGTTAGAAATGGCAGAATAATAGTAAAATATCCAGCATAATCTTCATAATACACAGAAATGATATAACAATAGCAATAGAAATAACACTTTGATTCAGAAAGCAATGTTCACAGGCCTCTTCGAGGGGGCAACCTCCAATCGAGCAACGCTCTGTTACAATAATCTTCAAGCTAGGGTTCTCATACCCTCGACCCTTATTTATACTAAATATGTCTATTAAGAGAAGCATCTAGAGGAATGTCCTTCTAGAAGTGGAATATTCTATTAGGTCTTCTTACATCCACCTTATTCTATTTTATTGAAAGGCCTTATTAATATTGACCTTTATTACATCCAAATACATTGGTCTACCTATGTGCGGGTGTTCAAGGATAAATTCGTGAGTGCGGACACAGACCAATCTCCTCAGATCCACCTGGATCTGGAACAAACCGTGACAGAATACTACTCTTTCCCTAGTTCTAAAGTATTGAATGGACAAGAGAAGAAGGATGATGTACTT
>ML788529.1:145585-159252 GCA_009831015.1 Picea engelmannii | reverse complement strand
TGCGTACTATCTTCAAAAGTGTAATTTTGAGAAGCTGGTAAGTGTAACTTTCTTCATGAAAATGATCTTAAAGAAGAGTTAGATCTTCTATCACCATGTCATTATCATGTCATCATCTTGATAACCAAAAATGTGGATAACAGCGGGTTAGGACCTTAACATGTTCGGCCCCTTAAAAACAACCTTGTCCTCAAGGCTTGAGATATGGAAACTGCTGCAGAATGGTAGCTGGTTCCCATGTGGCATCTGTTGGAGTCATATCTTTCCACTGTACTAGCACTTTCTTGATGGTTCTCTGACACAGGCAACGCTCACGCTGGTCCAAAACTGCTTTTGGCTGTAGCCAAATGGATCCTTCTTCAACTAACTCTGGGAGGTTGGTTTGAATTTGGCACCTGGTTCCAATCACCTTCTTCAAGCATGAAACATGAAAAACAGGATGTAGCTTCGACTGACTGGGCAGAGCTAACTGATATGCGACTTGTCCCACATGCTTGAGAACTGTGTAAGGGCCATAAAATTTGGGTGCTAGCTTCTGACAATGCTCGACCTTGAGGGAAGTTTTCTTATATGGTTGCAGTCTCAAAAACACCTGATCCCCTTCTGCAAATTGACATTCAGAGCGAACTTGATCTGCTTGCTGCTTCATTCTATTACGTGCCATGACCAAGTTCTCTTTAAGGGTACAAAGGATATCCTCTCGGACTGTAAGTGTTTGGTCAACCACCTAGACCTTCGAGGTACCCAGTAAGTATGAGAGAACTGAAGGTGGCTTCTGTCCATATACCGCTTCAAAAGGAGTCATGCGAGTGGCTGTATGGTATGTAGTGTTGTACCACCATTCAGCGAGGGGTAACCATTGATCCCATTTGTGTTGTTTTTTAGAGGCAAAGTACCCCAGATATGTTTCCAAACACTTGTTGACAACTTCTGTTTGACCATCCGTTTGGGGATGATAAGCTGAGCTGAGATACAATTGTGTGCCTTGTAGCTTAAAAAACTCTTGCCAAAAATTTCTTGTCAAAGTTGGGTCTCGATCGGAAACAATAGAGTGCAACATGCCATGAAGCTTGAAGACCTGGTCCATGAAAATTTGAGCCACTGTGGATGCAGTAAATGGGTGGGGAAGAGAACAAAAATGAGCATACTTGGAAAGGCGATCCACCACCACCATTATGACTGATTTATTCCCCGATTTGGGTAAGCCTGTAATAAAATACATAGAGATATCCTTCCAAATAGTAGGGGGAATCGGAAGTGGTTGGAGGGTGCCTGGAGATTTGTCTATTTCTCCCTTGTTGCATTGACACACCTCACATTCAATGACAAACTTAGGATGTCATGTTTCATACCATCCCAGAAAAAATAACGTTTGACTCAGTCATATGTTTTGGTGAACCCTGAGTGCCCCGCTGTGGGTGTAGCATGAAGCTCAGAAAGCACCATGGATTTGATCTTGGATTGTTTACTTAAATACAAGCGGCCTTTGTATCGAAGATCATCCTAGAGCCAGGAGTACCCTAGGGGAGCCGAAGCCTTGTTTTGCAGTTGCTGGAATAGATGAGAACTTTTGGGATCTTGAAGCCATTCCTGGCGCATAGCTTGGAGCCAATCGGGTACAATGAAGGAAAGAGAAAAAAGGGATCCTTTGTCTTCATATTTTCGAGACAGTGCATCTGCCACGACATTGTCTTTGCCCTTCTTGTAAATGATCTCATAATCATATCCAAAGAGCTTAGTCACCCATTTTTATTTTTCCTGGGAGGAAATGCGTTGTTCCAAAAATTACTTGAGGCTTTGATGGTCTGTCTTAATTTGGAAGTGTTGCCCCAAGAGATACGGATGCCATAACTCAACGACATGCAGAATCACCAACATTTCTTTTTCATAAATGGGTTTTCCCAGATTCTTTTCAAACAGTTGCTTGCTAGTGAAGGCCAAAGGTCAACCCTCTTGCATACAGACAATGACGATTCCTTTCCCTGAGGTGTCACATTCCAACACAAAGGTCTTTGTGAAGTCGGGAAGGGCCAGAAACGAAGTGGTGCATATGGCCGTCTTCAAGGTTTGAAAATCTTGAGCAACTGCTGGAGTCTAAGTGAAAGAGTTCTTTTTGAGGAGAGCTGTGAGAGGTGCTGCAATCTTTCCGTAGTTCTTAACGAACTTGCGATAATACCCTGTGAGGCCCAAAAATCCACGCAAGATTTTGAGAGTCTTTGGGTGCGGCCAGTCTTGCATAGCTTCAATATTTTTCAGGTCCACCCTGACACCATCCTTTCCCACCAGATTACCCAAGTATTCTACTTCTGAGGCACCAAAAGCACATTTGCACTGTTTTAGGAAACGTTGGTGCTGAGAGAGTAGGTGGAGAACTTGATCCACATGAGTAAGATTGTCTTTCCAAGTTTTGCTATAGATGAGGATATCATCAAAGAAAACTAAGATGAAATGATGGAGAAAAGGGTGGAAGACATGGTTCATGAGGCTTTGGAAGGTGGAGGGGGTGTTACACAAACCAAAGGGCATGAGCAAAAACTCATAGTGGCCCTCATGAGTGAAAAAGGCGGTCTTGGGAATGTCGGCCTCTTTCATATGTATATGGTGATAGCCCGAGCGAAGATCAAGTTTGGTAAAGAATTGGGCGCCACTCAATTTATCCAGGAGGTCATCAATGACAGGAATGGGAAATTTGTCTTTGATGGTTAGTTTGTTGAGAGCATGAAAGTCAAGACACATTCTCCAAGAACCTTCTTTCTTCAGTACCATGACGACCGAAGAGGAGTAAGGGCTCGTACTAGGACGTATGACGCCAACAATAAGGAGTTTCTGGACCATTTTTTCAATTTCATTTTTTTGTGCAAAGGGGTCGTGATATGGATGTATATTGGGGGGAAGGCTTCCTGGGACAAGGGGAATCAAATGATCATGGCACCGCGGGAAGGAGGGAGTCCTTGGGGAGTGGAAAATACCATTTGATGTTTAGAAAGGAGGGCTTGGAGGTCTTGGGGCACTGGTGGGGTCTCTGTGGCTTGTATGGTGTGGAGTTGGGAAATGACACTAGAATGACCTTTTCTGAGCAGTTTTTCCATGCGATGAGAATTGATGACCTCAGGTGAACCAACAGTGATGCCTTGAAATTTATATTGGTGGCCTCCTTGGTCAAATTGCATGGTTAAGTTATGAAAATCCATGAGAATGGGACTCAAAGTCCTTATCCAGTCTGCACCCAACACAATGTCGCAACCACCCATGTCAATAAAAAACATATGGGATTTTAGGTGGTAGTCACCGATTTGGAGACGCACATTTTCACAACGCTCGCCACATTTCATAGAACCACCATTGGCAATCATGATTTGGAAATTTTTGACAGCATGTATGTAGTAATGGGTTTCTTGGGCAATGCATCGATGAATAAAATTGTGGGTGCTACCACTATCAACCAGAATGATGACCTTTCAGTGCTTGATGTAACCGATTAACTTGAGGGTTTGGGGGGCAGAGAAGCCAGTGAGAGCATTGAGGGAAATGATCGGTTCCATTTCGGGAGGGTCGGAGGGAGGGTTTATGTGAGTGATTTCTGGTGACTCAAGCATAAGGGGATTGTCAACATCCTCTTCCGCAATATCCTCAAAGATGGCCAAAAAAAGATTTTGTTCCTTACATTTGTGGCCTGAGAAATATTTTTCATCACAATTATAACGGAGGCCTTTGAGTTGGCGTTCATCCATTTCAGCCTAGTCAATTTTTGGATTTTTAATGGGGCGGAGGGAGTAGTGTGGTTTACTGGTTTAGGGCGAGGGATAAAGGAAGGCTTACAGTTTTGAGAGGAAACAATTTGTTGTGCTTCTTTAGATTTTTTGGTAGCCTCCACCCAATTCGTAGGTTGAGCCATGAGGACATGGGCTTGAATCTCCTCCTTTGGGCCACTGATAAAACACTCTCGAAAGAAAGCATCAGTCATGCCCTCTGTTCGAAAATCCAATCACTCAAATGAAGCTATGAAGTCTTCTACTATCCCTGATTGCTTCAATTTTTTCAAACGACCCAAATGGTTGGTGTCAGTGTCAAAGCGTTCATAAAGCTCAGTCACAAATTGGGTCCAAGCAATCTACCCTTGACGAGAAGTTTTTCTCCATTGCCACCATTTTCATCGTTCTTGATCTAGATGGAGAACACCATACCTGAGTTTGGCCAAGTCATCTATAATGTTGTAGAGAGAGAAATAACGTTCCATTTGGGTGACCCAACCAGTGGGGTCTGAGCCATCAAATTTGGTTACATCCACTCGTGGAAGGCGTATGTCCCGTTGAAAGTGATGGGGTTGAAAGGAATTGGAAGAAGTTTCACCTTCAGTCTTTTTATGTGCATCAGGAAAAGAGTCATCGGTAGGGATCTTGAGTTTGGTGTAGAGTGATGCAAAGACAGATTCAAGATGGGTGCTCAGTTCATGTTTGACTTCCGCCATTGCGAACTACACGACTACATTTACAGATGCATTTATGGTGGTATTGATGGATGCATCATGGTAGGTAATAGTAGCACTGAGTTGTTGCACTTCTTGTTGGGTTTCGAGGAAACCATATTGCAAGGTGTTGAAGAGAGACTCTAGTTCTTGGATATGGGTATGGGCCATGAGGATGGGTGAAATGAAAAGGGAGCGAGCGAGGTCAAAATTTTTTGTAGAAAAATGATATGGATGAATGTGATAAGGGAGAAGAGATGAATCTAATGGAATAGGTCTCAAATAATGGTGAAAAAATTTCCAGACTTTTTTTTTTTTTTTTTACAGCTGCTGGGTTATACTTTGGTCTGAAGAATGTTGCAGTGATGAAATTCCCAAATTCTGAACCAGAGAGAAATGTGTATTTACTTAGCAACCCGAACACAGATGCGCTGCAATAGATCTCGTCGGTTTAATTTGTTTAAGTTTATGTTTATGTTCCCCAAGGGTTAGGTATTCAAGGGTTCTACAGGCAAGGGTTTGCCCTGTGCTATAGCTCTCTGATATACGTGCAGGGTCCAACAGTAGTACTTGACCCAATATCTTAGGGAACTAACTAAGGAGGATAGACCGTACCCTTAGCCATACTACCTGACTACCCAGGTACTAGAGAGTATCTTCCCGAGTGATGTTCTCGGTGACACTATAGTAGTCCGACGACCGATAGGTTTATCTAAAGAGGGCTTCAGGAAATCTAGGCCGATCCATACACAGGTGTTGTCTGATGCGCTACCACTCGAAGGGGTACCAACAGGGGTTACAAGGGTGGCCAACAAATGTGCGCTTAAGAACCACTTGAATTTCCTGCGTGTATGAATCCCTCAACTGCGGGTTTATGCGTGTAACGACAGATCTTTGTGGCTTACAGACGTCGAAATACGTCTCTACCCTGAGAAAAAATACCCACAATTTATGCCAAGGAAAGTGCTCTGATACCACTTGCAAGATACCAGATATATAAAATATGCAGAACATAAATAAAATGCTAGAAATGGAAGAATAATAGTAAAATATCCAGCATAATCTTCATAATACACAGAAATGATATAACAATAGCAATAGAAATAGCACTTTGATTCAGAAAGCAATGTTCACAGGCCTCTTCGAGGGGGCAACCTCCAATCGAGCAGCGCTCTGTTACAATAATCTCCAAGATAGGGTTCTCATACCCTCGACCCTTATTTATACTAAATATGTCTATTAAGAGAAGCATATAGAGGAAGATCCTTCTAGAAGAAGAAGCTTCTATTAGGTCTTCTTACATCCGCCTTATTCTATTTTATTGAAAGGTCTTATTAATATTGACATTTATTACATCCGAATACATTGATCTACCTATGTGCGGGTTAGGACCCTAAGAGAGAGGGAGAATAAACTAATCAAGAGGGCTGGAAATATAATCATTAAGAATATGATAAATTTCAAAGCAATTATAAACTCTGAACTTTCTGATCCCTCTTTGGATAATTTTTAATGGTAAAACGTTTTGTTTTGATTTTATTCGATTCTTATGTCAAAGTCGAAATAGGAAGATTTGAATTTTGATTTCATTTGCTAAAAATAAGACTAGCTATAGAATCTATGATTCTGTAGCTAAGTCTCTTTTGAATAATTAGTAATTGTTTTTTTTTTTCTAATATATCAAATTGGTTTTGCTATTCTCAGGAAATGGAGGATTGTGCAGTTGATTGCTTGGAGAAAAAATATTTCAATTATACACTCAAATGTTCAGTAGTTTCTCCTTCTTTAGGTTTTATAAAACTGTGGTTTAATTTTGAACAAACCAACTCTTGCAAGAGTGGTTACTATTTTCACTATTTTTGTAATATTACTCAATTATTATGGATTCAACTCTATCCTGTGAGATATGAGCATATGAAGCTTGAAGTAGTTTAAATACTATTCATTCTCAGTAGTAAAGACACCTTTTTTTGGACGCATTATGTACAAGTAACTTTCAAGACTGTATGGACAAGTTGTTCACACCTCGGATTTAGTCTAGCGTGACACTGTTCCATTACGTTTTTCCTTTTATATTATGGAATGTTAATATGTTATAAAACTTTAGTCTTATTAGCATATAATGTTTCATTTTATTTTGCACTTTAAATTCTATCTGTAATTTGTTGTTCATATATCATATTTGTGATCGTTATTTCATTCAAATATCATTGATTTATGCTTGATGTTGAGTGATATATTACACAAATACTTTATATTAAATTTATCTTACTATAAGTATTCATCATTACAAGATCATAGGATCTACATATTTATTACTCTTTTCTTATATCTTTACTCTGAAGCACACCTTTGAGTTTACTGTGGGAATGTTAGCACAAGCTTGCTACAGGTTTTTCTCACAGGCAAGATAGCTGGGAGTTTGAATTGCATAGAGACATAAACTCAATAATTGATTAATCTCGGGTTAGTTTTACTTGCATTCTATGTCTGTTATTAGTTTGTTTATTAATGAAATAGGAACAATTTAGATTGTCTTTGACTGTTATTCTGTTTTTGTTTCAAATTATGTTTTATTAGTATTTTTTTTAGTTCTTAGATTTTAGATTATCAAACAAAAAATATAAAATGTATGTGCTTTCTTTATCTACTTTGTAAACAATTGTAAAAACATTGATTTTCCAAGACATCCACCAAAACTTGCAAACTGTAAATACCCTGTTCATAATCACATGCTTAAGTTTCTTCTTTGCACTTGTAAATAATTCACGTACATAGCATCATAGTTTCTTTTAGATTAGTTTCATTTCTTTTTTTATTTTAGGATTTTAGTTGGCCAACAGAGCCATTAAACCCATCAGGTCATTTCACTCCAAACGACTTGGGTTATTTAGACAACTCTGGTCCGGATTTGACCTTCCAGTTGACAATGTGTTACTTATGCCTGTCAACACTAATTAAACTAATTTGCATAAGGAAGAATGAAAATATACTGGAATGGACATTTTTACCTTAGATATCCTTCGATATACAATTCTTTTAGCTTAGAGAGATAATTGTGGGAAAAAGAGGTAGTAATGGGGTGTAGGATAGTTTATAGGCATAGATTTTGGAGGGAAAGAAGTGAAAAAAAGAGTATAAGAGTGATGAATGATATATAGGTAGAGGGATTTCAATTGTGTAAACCTTAGAAGAATTTTAGATGGAAAGGATTAAAAAAAACCCATTAATGGTTGAGTCCTCAAAAGTTGGATATATCTAAGTGTCGAGGCATAAAATCTCTTAAGTTAATGTAAATTTTTCTAAATAAAGATATGGGTTAAGAAAAGGGTTCTAGGGCCTTTGGAACCTTGGAATTTTATACCTACCTTGAAGGAGGTCTATATATATCTATATCCAAGCTTACAAGCTTAAGTCCTTGGTAATATATCCCTTCTGCTCAGAATACAACCCTTTACATGAATATAATATCTTACTACTAAAGGTTAACAAACATGAAGATAGAAGGCTTAGAGCTTAATTCATTGCCTTGTATATGCCAAAGGAGAACCTCAAGGAAGTGCTTTTCCCATAGGAAAAATTAAGAAAATTTTGGAAATTTTGGTTCAGGAGAGTTAGGCAATTTTGTGCATATCATATGAAGATTTATTTCATGCGATACATCACATATCACATGAATATTTTATTCGTGTTATACAATGTGTATCGCATGAAGAAAATATTCATGTGATACAACAAAGTCACCTGAGGACTCTTGGAGGAAGGTTCTTGTCACACGAGAAAAAATTTCCCGAGGTGTGATATATTGCACCAATTTGTTTTTGGTGCGATACACCACACCCAAAATTTATTTTGGCATGACATGTTGCAGGGACCAAGTTTTCCGAAAATGCGACAAGGGGAAGGAGTATAATGTTGTGTGGGTGAAATACTATGTGGTTGTGATGTATCATGCCACATAGACTTTTGGGTGCGATATGTCGCAATCCCAAAACCGTTCGAGGATGGGATAAGGGGGAAAAGAACAAAGAGAAATAAAAGAAGAAATGAAGGTAAATATGAGGAAAAGAACATGTTTCCCACGGAATAAAAGTTTCATGTGACACAATGTATCACACAAAGATAAACTTCATGTGATACTCTACACAATTCAAAAGTTCATGCAATGCGATAAGGGAAAGAGGAACGTTGTCGCAAGAGAGAAAAAATTCCATGATGTGATATGTCACAATGAAATAATTTTTCATGTGACGCGATAAAGAGGAAGAGTCTCCCTTTTTTGCGAGAAAAGAAGTTTTCTTGCAATGTGATGAAGAGAGAAAGAGTTTTTATCATGAGAGAAAAGATATTCTCGAGTGCGATATGTCGCATGAGAATTTTTTCAGATGTGACGAGAAGGTTTGAGGAGGCACAAAATAATGCATAGGACAAAAATTTTAGGCATGCAATAAGCTCAAAAAAGAAGTGTTTTTTATCAATAAATGTGAAGTTTTAGGGGTGTCCATATAGGGTGCTACATGAGATAAAGTTTTCAACAATGTGATGTATCCCATATTTTAAAATTTTGGGCGTGAGGAAAGTACATCGAGATGCGACATGGCACATAGTATAAGTTTTTCTCTGATGTAGTGAGTTGATGTGAGACATTAATCCTCTATATTTATGAACTAAGGTGTCTCCATACGATGTCACATCACTTGGAAAACATGGATTCATACAAATTATGATGTGGTAGGAGAGAAAAATTGCTTGATAAAATTTAGGAGGCCATAACTTTCTGGTTGGAGCTCATAATTGAGAAAGAGTATAGTCATTGGGAAATTTTGACGAGTGGAATGCATTCCTAATCTTAGAAGTGGCCTGAGAGTTGTATTTAAGAGGAATATTTTTGAATACCCCACCTCCTTAATGTTACTTAAGGGGGTTTGGTATGTTACACATGGTATTAGAGAAGAGTTCAACATAAGGCTTGGATGGGATAGAGATAGAACTCAAAGTTAGATTATCAAGTTTCTAAACTTGCATGGGCTGGAGAAAAAACATCAGGTAAAGGTCTTAGCGTTGTAAGAAAGGATCAAATGAGGAATGCACTTATTGTCCTAGTGATTTCCAATATTGTATACAAGCATGAATTGGTAGAGTCCCTTGCAATATGAATGATTTCTTAGATAAAATATAGAGATGGTGTGATAATCTCTTTGAACTTGAAGACTTTGGCTATGAATCTGAAATTTGTTATGGTCGGTCCATCTATTGATAATGGAAGAAATTTGGGGATCGTAACACCCCTTTTTCCCCAAGACTATAATTATGCTAAGAATTCATTAAGTATGTTTATGAAGCATGTAACTATGTTTTGAGTTAATAAAAACACCAAAATCACTAACTGAGAGGGAAAAACCTTGCAAAGTACTGGCCATGATACACAAGTGGGAAATTGATGAAGCAAGGATGTATGAAGTGGCATGGAGTAGGGAGTTGAGCTGTTTTATGAAGAAAACATGAAGCTTGTTCAACAAGATAACCTATGCTTTCTAAGCATAAAATCATACCCCAACACACCCTATTTGAACGATCCATGTGACTGATTATGAAGGGCCAGGAAAGTGGTTGAGGTAGTTAATGGATATTGGCAGATTGGTATTTTGCAGAAGCAAGGACCAATTAAATAAATTATAGAAGGACGCTATGCATTTTCCCCTTCAGAATGGGAACTGCATATTGCAGGTTGCATCTTATAGGAAAACAACATAAATCCCAAGGAGAGTAGCAGAGGAAGAGACAAAAGGTGGAAAAACACCATAAGAGGTTAGACACGAAGGATTCAACCAGATGATCAACAAGCATGGGGGGTATTAGAGATAGAATACATGAGAAGGGAGATGAACACACTGACCAATAGGGAGAAGGCACTGTGAATAGAGGAGTTCATGTGCACAAATTGAGAAAGTGAGAAGTTTCCTTGAAGAAAATAGGAAACTCATCTAAATCAAGGTTGATCACCCTAAAATAGAGAAGACTTGAATCCAAAATGGAGAAAGTAGGACTACAACTTGATTCTTAATCGACAGAAACTGACACTGGTAAGGGGAGGTCGCTGAGGGACTGTTTAGTGGAGAAGAGACTCCCTTATGTAAAGGAAATCTAGTTGAGAAACCACCTGATAAACCTGCACAGATCCCAAGCTTAGTGGGAAGGGGGAAACTTCTGCTTTTGCCAGTGAAGGAAGGAGAGTAACCTTTCTAGACCATCAAAGTTGGAAACCAGCTGAATCATTTCCCCTTTTGGTATCATGTCTTGGCACGAGGGTGGCGTACTGTAGGAAGGTGCTCTACAGTATGGTCTAAGGTTGGGAGGAGAGGCATCCTCTCTCAGCGAGTTGGTATTGGAAAGGTTTTTGATCAGATAAGTGTATAACTTGGGTGTTTAATTATTCTTGAATGTCTAGATTGAGTGGGAATGTGGTAGTTCATAAGAAATGAATTGAATCCTTGAATTAATGGTATATATTTGTCATGGTTTTCATTTGGTCAGATAAGTCATGGGAAGAAAACTAACTAGCATAAATATCCGATATTCCTAAGATCCGTATCATCTCAGATGAAATTTTGCAGGAAATGGACAAAAACATCATTTAACCATTTATGAGGGTGTCCATTGGTCAAAGAGATTCCTGTGAGGAATGGAGGACCTTGGGTCATGAGATTGTCATGGGATTATGTGGAAATATTGAAATATATGCAAGATATTATTTCTCATAGGAATGGAAAGGCCTTTGATGGTATTAGAGTTGATTTTCTGACCCTTAGAGATTTGGTAACATTTCCCTGAAGAAATCCATGAATGTTTATGTCCAAAATTGGATTATTTTCCTGAGGAAACTTGAATTTAGTCGGGATGAATCACAACCATTGGATCAACGAGGGGAGAATATTTGGACCCTTGGTTGGATGGAGTACCCATTGGAGTAATCAATGTCTAGGCACAACAGGACTCTGACAAGGGAGATCCAGAGTCGACGAGAATGGTTGATCCGTCGAAGTAAGGTTGAGATGGAAACTAGACCATTGGATCTAGTCGATAACCCATTGACATAAGGATAGTCAAGGATTTGAGAAGTAGGTTAGAAGAGGGAGTAGGACGACAAAGGTCTAAGGATCGTAGATCTCAAGGTGGGTATCGTGGAATCACAACCATCAGATCTCGTAAGAACCACCACCTTCCACCTTAACTAGTGATTAGTTGGAAATACTTCCACCTTAACTAGTGATTAGTTGGAACCTCCGAGGAACATTACATCCACCAGATCAATCGAATGAGGGATGTTCAATTTGTCGGAGTACATGTATTTGGAGTGACTGATTTAGATTATTTAGTAGAGCTGGATCAAATATACTCCAATGATGAGGAGTTCCAATAAAGGAAGTAGACTGTTGATTTGGAAAAGGGGATACTTGATCTCAGTCATGAGTCGAAGTGGACCCACTGGGAATGATAAGACCAGGACTCGATAGGAGTGTAACCAACAATTGAGTAAGAGGCTTCGATGAAATCGCAATTGTTAAAAAGGGATATCAAAGAGCCATAAGATCCTTAAGGAATTTGTTAGAATGATGCCATCAGAGAGGTTGGAAACTTTGGTGAGTAAGTACTTCGATAGGACCAAGTCCAACTTAGCTACATGACATATAGATGAGGTTGAGAAGGAACACTGATCATCCGATTAAAGCTTTAGGATCCTTGGGCACCTCAACTGACCTTGAATAATCCTAAGCCATGAATTTTGTAAGAAGTAACAAAAATTATGTTTTGATAAGAGAAGTCCCCACTTAGACACCAATGTTCCCAATTACTCAAACGAGATAAAATAAGGAAGAAATTTTGACACCCCGCCAACCTAAATGAGGGATAGGGGGTCGAGTTTGTTAGAAGGATTGACTATGCAAGCGAGAGTGATAGGATGATGACCATATTTGAAATCCATGACAAGGTAAAGACTACATCCATGGTTGGATGGTATGTTCGATATGAGTCTCCCTTGGATATTTCAAGCTTACATGAAGGATGCCACTCAATATATATAGCCTTGGAAATTCTAAATGTGAAATATATTGTTGAGTCTAGTTGGTTGTTGTTGGATAGACTAGGTAACTAGAGGGACAAGAACCCTTCTAAGGGATGATACGTATCCTTATTTTATATAGGTGGTTTTAGAAGTATGGATTGGAGGTATCATCCAATTTCTTGAAGATGGCTATCGTTGAAGGCTAAAGATGCTTTAACCCATGATGTATATATGAATGCTATTATGAAATTGTCTTAAGACTTCCATGAGAGAATAATTCATCCTGGGTGGCATATTGTATGGCCAATGAGACTTAGTTGTAACACCTAGAAGGATCATGAATGCATAAGGAAGAGAGGTTCTATGATGTTTAAAACCTTGCTCCACAAATTTGTCATTATAGAGGAGGAATGTATATGCCTATTGATCAGAGTGCATGTCTACGAATATGAATGCACGAATACTATGAATTGTAGAGAAAGGGAAAAAACACTTGCTAGCCATATTTGGGTAGTGCTAACACTACTTGGTTGACCTTGGATAGGAATTCATGTTGCATGAAATGTTGATAGGTCAAGTCTGCAAGAATGCTTTCTCTAAAGTAGAGCCATGCATTGGGGATTATACCCTTAAAAGTATGTAGTGTGAAGGAGTGTGAAATCCTATGAAA
Source organism: Picea engelmannii (assembly GCA_009831015.1). Taxonomy (NCBI): domain Eukaryota; kingdom Viridiplantae; phylum Streptophyta; class Pinopsida; order Pinales; family Pinaceae; genus Picea; species Picea engelmannii. The sequence continues at coordinate 146,052 of ML788529.1, read as the reverse complement.
GAGGTTGACTTTAAGCTTGAATGGAATGCATTAAGAATGGAGGAAAGTGTGAAATTGATGCACATGCATACACATAAATGTTCGAAGGAAGAGTTGGCATACAATGTTGAATTAAGGGCTCATGATAATGAATGTTGTATCTTGGATAATGTTATTATTACATAATGACCTTATCCTGAAGTTAATATTTGTAGTACTTGGAATAATAGTCTACATGGGATGTAAGCCGCTCCTTATATAGAGTGAGTATGAGTTTCTCATGTGGAAAGTGAGAAGGAGTATTATGTATGACCTGATATACGCCATGGTTTGTCTTGTTGTTGAATGATCTGAAAATAGAAGGCTGACTTGTTATGCTATGCAAGCACCCCTACTTCATTAAAATAAACTTTACAGGACCTTGCTTCATGTGTTAAAAATATGCAATGTAAACTTATGTGTTAAGTTTATTCTTCTTCCTTTAAATG
>ML788529.1:102977-141003 GCA_009831015.1 Picea engelmannii | reverse complement strand
TTTTGCAAAAACATTATAAGCCAACAATTAAGGGACACGTGGCGCCCAAACATTGGGCCACGTGTCCTCACTTTATACGCTACCAACGAGACACGTGCCCATTCCGTATTCGCCAATAACATCCAACCAGCAATCGCCACGTCATCCCTCTGCCAAGTCAGCATGGGGGTACGGCCCTCCACGTGGCCGTACGGACAGGTACAGTCAACCCCCAAATTTGACCTTTTTGACTCGACGATAAAATCGCGATATCTCCTCCATACGGACTCCATTCGTAAAAATAAATATACCACCAGAATCAGGAAAACGAGACGGACGCAATGGCACTATTTTCGTCTCAATCCGAGCACTTTGAAAATTGAGCAAATTTTTGCCCCCTGGCCCAGATTTTGATCATTGAATTCCTCATGAAAGAGAGCATCATACTTATGAGTATGCCTATCATACTTTCCATTGGAAACATAGTTACCAACTTAACGAGAACTCTACAAAGTTCTCATTTATTTGGGGGTCACATTTTTTACCCCATTTTTAAAATTGGTGCTACTGGTAGCACCCCCCTCCCTTTTTAGGTGGTTTTTCGATATTTAAATTTTTTCGCTCCCCAATGTTTCCACATTATTTTTTTAAATGCTTTTTTTTCATCTATTTTCAGAATTTTCTAAATATACATATTTTTAATTCAATGGTGTTTTTAGTCGTTTTTTCATGCTTCTTCAATCTTAAACATATTTTTTACCATTTAATTTTTTGAAATTACGATTTTTCATACAATTGTCTCTCCTTAATTAATTTATTGTTCCATACTTTAAAAATATAGTGGAAAACCTCAGTTTTAACACATTGTTTACCTTTACTTCAATACATAGAAAATAATTGTAATTAAATAACACTATTTTTTAATATTTAGCAAAACAATATACATTTTACAGCCATATATAATAAAAAACCTATACATTTTGATACCTATTTGTTTAAAACAACATTTCAAATAAATCATTTTATGAACATAATTGAACAAAAAAAAGTGAAAAATTTATAAAAAAATAACATTTTTTCCATATTTTTTATAAATTTGAAGTAAAAAAATGACAACATGTAATAAGATTTTCCCTAGTATAGTGATTCACATACAAATAAATGAAAAATAAAACAATAAAAATATTCATCATAAAACAACAATAGATACATATTCATTCTTATTTTAAAATTTGAAAGTAAAAACATTACAATTATAGCTCATAATTTTTTTTCAAAATTAAGCATCGTCTTCAAGGGAATCTTAAAACTAATTAACAATATCATATTTCCCAATTTCATCATTCTCAATAGACACATTATCATCTTCTTCAACATCATTTTGTGCTTCCATTGTGTAATTTTTCTCTTCTATTGGGTCGTTGATATCCACAAAATATCCAAAGTGATCCTTTACAATCATTCCTCCTAATGATACTTGGGGTCCCTTTGACATTTTTGCCACTTTTGATTCACTAAAATCTCCTTTCCTTAAGCCAACTTCTTGCATTTCATTTGGCAGAGCTGGAATGACATTAATTCTTTGTTGAATAAAACTACACTGCATTGGGTCACTTTCAATGGCTATAAAATTTCTTTCTTTCTGTAAGCAAAACGCTAATGTTGTACCTAATCATGAAATAAAAAATAAATAATGAAGTTAAATATTTTAAAAATACATAAATTAAAAATAATATAAGATTGAAGTATGATTTCATAAATGTTAGATCATAATTATTACTTGAACCCAAGAACAAATCCAAAACCCAATCTCCTTCATTTGAAAATGTATCTATAAGATAATTAATTAATGCTTGTAGTTTTTGATAAATGTTAACCATCTCTCCTTTCAAATTATTTTCCTCATATGTTAGCTTTCTAACCACAACATTGTATACCAATAAAATACTAGGAGTCTCTCCATCCTTTACATTGACAAGAATAGAATTATAAGAATCATCTTTTGTCCAGGTTGCAAGATGTATACTATCAAAAGCACGTTTATATGGTTCTCTATTGGAGCTCTAAATATTAGGCTTGTTCCTGTAACCTAAATAAGTGCAAATCCAATTAATTTGTGAATTAATAAAATTGTTTTCTAATCTTAATTGCTAAATGTACAATTTCAATATCTTACCAAATAAACTACATCCTTTCTTTTCTTTTCCCTTGAAGCTTGATTGTACTAATTCTTGTTGTGTGTCTGAATGAAATTCTAGAAATCTCCAAAATGGTGATGTTGTGACTTCAATAAATCCCATAACCACTTTATTCAAAGCTTGGTAAGTATAAGGCTCAATATCATATCCAATGTTTTAGATATTATAACCATGAGGGATATCCACAATAACTAGGGAGTATTTTTTTGTAGGAACAATATTTGCAAGTTGATCACAATCACCTAATATCACTTTATAATGAACAATGTCAAGCCCGTTCCAAATGTAGTGATCAAGGGTGTCATCAAGTTCAACCGTTTGAACACGTCTCCTTCTTTCTCTTTCAAACTTGGATTTTTGAATAAAAATTTTGAAGGCTTCAGGTACTCCATTTGCATTCTTCTTTGGCATATTTAACGAAACAAATAAACATATAGTTATATATCTATAACTATTAAAATATAAATAAATTAACTTACAAATGAATAATATGAATGTGATAAATCAACATACCTTTTTGAATGCAACAAAAAAATGTTTCAATACTATTGTAGAGCTTGAATATGGATAGTTGAGTTTAACATCATCTCAACTTTCTTCAATCAACATCTTAACCATTTCCTCTTGTATTCTCATATACACCTTGTTACTAAATAATAAAAATAATAATGTTTTTTTTTGTTTGTTAATTTGTGCAGGACCTGCGATTAACCCGTGGCTTGAGAAACCGCGACTCAGGGGCATCTAAGCCGTCAAAATCACCCGGGGATCGCACCCGGCCTGAGCCACACCAACCCTTAACATGGTTGGATTTTTTGTCCCCGCAGGTTTCGAACCGGTGACTTTAACATCACGGAGTGGCTTAACAACACACTCCGTCACCGACTGTCCTACACCTCGGGGACAATAAAAATAATAATGTTATAATGATATGTATAATAAAATACCTAGAACATTGATATGTTAAAATGAAAAAATTAATTTTCTTGTCCTAACATAAATAAAAATAACTCAACAAACTTACTTTTTAAATTCATCATACATTTCTTCCATTGAAAATTCATCCGACATTAAATGTGATAATATAGCTATGATAAGTTTCTCATTCTTCACTCCTTGTATTGTTCTCCAAGGTGTTATAGTCATATCTTCTGGAATATTTTTTTATTTCAGACTCTGTCTTACTTGTGCCACATATTAATGGTTTAGCCTTCTTAACTCTCTGAGTTTTTATACTAACATTTTCCCATAGGGTTAATATATAATCTATCAAATCCTATACCTGTCGAATTCTAAATCCCAATTGAAAATAAATATCCACAACTCTAAATACATCACTTCCTTTGCAATTTTTTTCTTTTACATTTTCATCATCAAGTGGGAAGCCTATTTCCATATAACATTGTTTTCAAAATTTGGAATCAACATTTGATATCTCCCCATGACATATTTCAGAAAACACATTATGGATAAATCTCACCCTTTGAATGAAAGTCATGGACATTTTGTACTCATTGTCTGTGGTATGATCCCATGCCAATAAATTTGCTTCTGAATATATTAAAGTAACATAAATTATGCATTTGACAGTCTCAAAAAGAGGATTATTGGGATATTCTTACATCAATTCTCTTCTAGCCTCTGTAGAATGATTTCCTCTAATCACATAATATTTCTAGTCAAAACATTTTGATCTATCAAATTCTTCCCTCCTAGGAACTTCCATTGGGTCTATAAGAACTGGGTAGTCAATGACATGTGCATATGGATTGTACCTAATCAGTTCTTTCAAATTTTGAATATGCAAGTGATGTGGTTTTCTAATTTGATATTTTTCTTGCATTTTATTCTGAATCTGTTAAACCAACATAAGTTATGCATTTGACTGTCTCAAAAACAAGATTATTGGGATATTCTTGCATCAATTCTCTTCTAGCCTCTGTAGAATGATTTTATCCAATCACATAATATTTGTAGTCAAAACATTTTGATCTATCAAATTCTTCCCTCCTAGGAACTTCCATTGGGTCTACAAAAACTAGGTATTCAACCACATGTGCATATAGATTTTACCTAATCAATGCTTTCAAATTGTGAATATGCAAGTGATGTAGTTTTCTAATTTGATATTTTTCTTTCCCTTCTGTGGGTTTATAAAGTTGCTTCACATTTAACATAAATGTGTGGCCATGATCAACTAAGTTCGTCATCCTCAAACTATTTCGAATGTCATTTTGTGTTGTTTTCATAATACCATCCCCTAGATCGACATCTGGTGTTATTATTTATCTTATACCTTTAGGATTTTCATTATAATACTCAAATATAATGATGGTTTCTTGAACATCATCAACAAAATTTGCTTTCTTCCTCTTATGATTTAAATGGGTTTCATATAAATCAATGATTTCTTCATAATCAATAGGAATGGACTCATCATCGACCATCACTCTTTTGCATTTATTTTGTTTATTCTTTTTGCGAGGAGTGATAACCTCATTGGGATTATTCTCAACAAAAGCTTCATTTGGAGTTTCCTCATTTTCAAATGTATATCTTTTAGGATTTCTATAATGAATAATTTTCTTTCTTCTTTCATGTTCTTCTCTATCTACTCTTGCAACTTCAACATCCGTTACTTTTTGTTTCTTTTTCCTTCCTTCTTGTGTTTTTTCAATATGAAAGGCGTTGATGAAATCCATGATATTATTCTCTATAGAGTAAATCCCCACTAGCATATGTGAAAGTCGTTCAACAAAATCGTATAAAAATAAAATATAACATTTCCATGTTAAATAAAATTAAAAAACTAACATGATACTAAAAATAATAAAGGATACAAAAAAAAAAAACTTACATTGCCTTTCTCAATGTCATCAATGATGGATGCACATAATTTTGTAAAACATTCATCCTTGTTATAATTACTCAATTTCAAACAATATATAATCTTAATATAAGTCTTGCCTTGTTTGACAAGTGCATAAACTATATTTGTGTCTGGCACCAAACATATATCTCATAATAAGCCAAGTGTCTGATAATTTCCTTGCACATGTTCAAACTCGACACAATAAAGATATATATGTTCTCCATTGTTTTCTTGCTTGTCTTTAACAAACCAAGAATATTCCAATTTGTTTTCACCTTGTACACATATTTCCACTCTCTAACATTCTTCATTGCCCTTGACAACTGAGGTGTTGTGATATCAATTTGCTGCCTAACATTCATGGATGTTCCAATTGCAATTTTGGATGCCATTATTGCAGGTCATGATCCATATATATTCATAGATAATCTCTTTCCTACCATTTTTCCTATAGAAAAAAAAAATTACTCTTTTTACATTATAATAAATTAAAAAAAACATTGAATATAAGAACTAAGTTAAAAAAAATCAAAAACATTTTGACCCATGAAGTTACTGGGGTGATGAAGGGACCAAGCCTTGGCTTACAGGGGCTAAGGCGATGTAGAGCATTTCCCCACCTAGCTCCATGACAAGACATGGAAGCACCGAAGGATTGGCCACAGAGGATGGACCGTTACTTGGCCATGGGGGTCCATCCCCGTGGCCAAGACCTTGGTGCACCTAGGACTGGATGGTCTAGGGCGATGCTTGGAATATCTCCAATCCCCCCACGACCAAGGCACTACCCCACATGACCATGCCTTGGTTGCGATGGGGGTTGGAGTGATGTCAGGAATCACCTCAGCCCCCCCATGACCAAGGCATGGTCTTGCGTGGCCGTGCCTTGGCTGTGGCGGGGATAGGGCAATGCCCGACATCACCCTAGCCCCGCAACATCCGAGTCATAGCCCTGTGGGCCAGCCCCCCGGTCACCAAGTCATGACCACGTGGGCCAAATGACAGTCTTGCATGGGAGGGGCATTTTTCCCAGTAACCACCATGGGCCAAAACTATAAAAAATTTAGTAAAAAAACAATAAAAGAGTAAATTTTTCTAAAAAACTATACGCGATTTTTTTATTTTTTTTGAAAAATCTTAAGAATTTTGTTAAAATTTCTTCAATTTTAAAAAAAAGTTGTGATCTTTTTAGAAAAAATTAGAAAATATCTAAAATCATTTAGGGTTTTTATAATTTTCACATGAAAAATTCTTATGTGATTAAAAGATGATCTTATAAATGCTTTTTTGGTAAATGGTAAGAATTAAAAAAATAACTAACCTACGAAATGCTAGATTCTCCTCGAATGTCTTCTCGATGTTTCTCCCTTGTAGCTTGCTCCAATTATTTAATGAATATTACCTAATATTTCACGCAATCTAAAAAGACAAAAAAATGTTGTGTATATAAAACACAGTTGATATAAATTACTGTTAGTATAACGAATGTGGAAAAAATAGAAATGATAACTGTCTACATATATACCTAAAATTATATGGATCATCGCTATGCTTAATGAATGTAGGATAAATAAACATACATGAAAAATATTGTAATTAACAAGTAAATAATGAAATAAAAGAGTAAAAGTTGTTTTCAATTTTGAAGGGAAAATAATAAAGGGAAAAAATGGAGGGAAATTTTGGAGGGAATATTTTGGGGGGGAATTTTGGTGGAAATATTTTCGTGGGGGGGAATTTTAGAGGGAAAATATCATTCAGAAAGTTATAAGATTTCCATTGGGAGGGTCAGAATTTGTATAATTCTATGTTCTTAGTGAGAAGTGATGGCTTCGTCAGACAAAGAAGATTTTATTTCTGAGGCATCAATAAATTGTTCGCATACCTCTTCTTTTGGGACTAGCAAATGCGATGGGAATGTTTGTAATGCAAATTAGGTGTCGTATTTTTCAGCTAGTCAGAAGTTTGATCATAGTGAAAGCAATTTTATTCAACATGTTCTTCATGAAAGTCCTAAATCAGATGACTTTGAAGGCACTGATGATAAAGAAGAGGAAAATGATGGTGATCAATCTATTCAACATTTTAATAGTAAAGAAAATAATCAAAATGTAGGTCGAAGTGGAGACTATGATCAACATTTAAATGATTAGGATGATAATTTTCCTCCAAGTGAGGATTTTCAAGGTACCGATGAATATTTCCAAGGAACCAATGAATATGATGAAGAATTTTCCTCAAGTGGAAATTTTAAAAGCAATTAAGATGATTATGACGATGGTGGAAACTCTTTCCCGAGTGGGGGATTTAAAGACAAGAATGTTGGTGATGATGATTTTCCTCCAAGTGAGGATTTTGAAGGTACTAATGAAGAGTTTACCCCAAGTGAGAATTTCCAAGGAACAAATGAGGATGATGAAGAATTCCCCCCAAGTGGGGGTTTTAAAAGTAGTGATGATGATTATGGAAATGGTGGGCAGTGTTTCTCGAGTAGGGAATTTAAAGAAAGCAATGTTGGTGATGATGATTTTCCTCCAAGTGAGGATTTTCAAGCTACTAATGAGGACGATGAATATTTTCCTCTAAGTGAGGATTTCAAGCTAGTAATGAGGATGATGAAGAATTTCTCTCCAGTGGGGATTTTCAAAGTAGTGAATATGATTATGCCACTGGTGGACTTTCCTAAGTGAGAAATTTAAAGGCAACAATGTTGATGATGTTTATTTTCCTCCAAGTGAAGATTTTCAAGATACTGATGAATATTTTCAAGGCACTAAGTAAGATCATGAAGAATTTCCCTCAAGTGGGGATTTTTAACAATTAAGATGATTATGTCAATGGTGGACACAATGTTGATGATGATTTTCCTCCAAATGAGGATTTTCAAGGTACCGATGACAATGATGGAAAATTTTCTCCAAGTGAAGATCTTAATGGAATTGATAGTATTAAGTATGATGATGATTTTCCTTCAAGTCAATATTTTCATGGAAGATCCAATGACATTGGTGAGGATGGTAATATTTTTTCTAGTGATTTTGATATTCCTCTAATCAACGAGATTATCAATGAAGATGATGATGTACCTAGGAATGAAGATCATGTTCTCAATCATTCAGATGCAAAAAATCAAGGTGATTGACATTCTCTTGTTCTATATCCTGGCAAGGTTTTGCTTGATATTCCTTCTAGTGATGAGGAAAATCATTCTAGTGAGGATGATGAAATAATGGAGACACTGCAAATAAACATTGTGTCTAGGACCAGGACTAGACCTTTTTATATCAATCCAAATCATTCTAGTTATACCAGGTCTAGGAAATAGTTTCTCACTAAATAAATTTCCATAAGTGAATTGATTTCAAGTGAATGTTGTCAAAAGAATTGTTTGAAAAACATGGACTACATGTATGCCTAAAAGGAAGACATATTTGTCAATGAATAAGAGCATGAAAAATTCATATTTTATGGGGTGCATGATATCCACCAAGATAGGATATGATTATCACATTGAGAATATTTTACTTTGCAGAAAGGATTTCAAAAAAATCACTCAATTGGTAATCTTCGTCTATCAAGAATACATACAAGGTTGGAAAAAGATCCTTCATTTTATTCAAATGTAAATCATGGACAAGAGCATGGGCCATTGAAAAACACTACATTGTCATGGATGCATGACTTCTTTCCCAAACATGGAGAGTGTATGTCATATAGAGATACAATAGATATTCTAGATAATTTGTCAAGGAGGTAAATCTACAACTTGTACAAAGGATACGCTGAAGGTGTTGAAGGAAATGTGGATTTTATTACATATGCATATTTTACAAGAATATGAAAGAAACAATTCAATAATGTCTGTATTCCTAAGAATTCAAGGATGGGGATTTGTAGTATATGTGCTACTCTTAAATAAAGAAGAGATAAATTTGAAGGGGCAAAAAGAGTTATGTATTTACTATTTTTTTTAAATTGGATAGTTATCAACTATGTATGATCAATATTTTCATTTTATGTCATGTGTAGATTCCATAGTTAAAGGACTTCAAGAACATCAAAATCAACAATCATGTGAAAGGTAAAAGTTGTACAAACATCGAAAGAAGTGTTGTGATGCTCCAAAAAAATATTTAGATATGATAATTGATGGCATGGACCAAAATAAAACACTTCTACCACATTTTGTACATACACCAAAAAGTTTATAGGAAGAGAATTTCATTCAGTTTCACTTGGTTGGTTGTATGGTTTTCAATGGAAAAATGTGTCCAAGGGTTTACTTCACAGCTCCAAATATTCTTAATGATGAAAATTTGACCATCACCATAATTCATCATGTGCTTACTCACTGGTATGGAAATATTACTCAAGTTCTCTATCTATAGTTGGACAACACTAGTCGTGAAAATAAAAATCAAATTATGTTTGGATATCTAAGCATGCTTGTTCAAATGGGAATCTTTCAAAAAGTGAAAGTTGGTTTTATTCTTATTGGACACACTCATGATCATATTGATCAAATGTTCAGCCATTTTTCAGTAACATTGAAGAGCAAAAAATTTGGAAGCCTACCATCATTGATTGAATCTATTAAGAAATCATACATTCTAGAGCCTGCTTTTCATATATTAGAACAAATTGTTGACATGCAAAGATTTATTCAAGGATTGCATTGTGAAGAAAAATGTATTGAGCAAATTAATGGCATTATATTCCAACATCAAGTTTGTTTCAAAAAAGTTGATGGGGAAACACTTATATGGGGAAAGACGTATTCAACTACTACAAAATGGGGGCCTTCATCAAGTTTAACATTTTTGCATTTCATTCCAAATCGTCCAATATTTGCATCAAACTTATTATTTTTACAATCAATTGCTGAAATCCATAATGCACATATGCGTAATAGAGATGTAGATTATTTTGAATGCCCGATAGAAATAAAAAAGTCCATTAAAGATACACATGAGTACTTTGATGTTGTTGATTCTATTTGGTGGGAGTCTTTTTTCAATAGTCAAATTGACATAATTTCAAGCTCAACAAATGGAGATACATTTTTGAAGATACTTTGATTGTTTTGAAGTTCATTCCAGATCATCCAATATTTGCATCAAAGTTATTGTTTTTATAGTCAGTTGCTGAAATCCATAATGCACAGAGGCATAATAGAGATGTAGATTATTCTGAATGCCTGGAAGAAATAAAAGAGTCCATTAAAGATACATATGAGTAGGGTAAAATCATGAAGATGGGTGTCTATTTTGCTTGTTTTATGAGAAAAAAATTGTATTTTCACAAGTTATTCAACTTCCGGTATACGTAAGATTTTTATTTATTTAGAATTTCACTTTACAGTAAAAAAGAAAATTGTGAATAATTTTGTTAGATTTCCACTGACTATTTTTCAAATTATTTTTATTGAGATTTGATATGTCAATTTGGAATTTTTTTAACAATATGTTCCTTAAACATGAAAGGAATGATAATGAGTTATTCCCCCCCCCAACAATGTATCTGTTATTAAACTTTGTTTTTTGACAAACAAAATATACTGCAACAATCTACAGAGACTCTATTTTATTATGACTATAATTTTGAATCTAACGGATGAATATTATAATTTCTAGAATTTTTTTAAGTTGACCAAGCTGAAAACGTTGCATATTTTAAACACATATTTTCCCCCACCTTGTATCTATATTAATTTTTACTTAAAAGTAAAATCTAAAAATACCCTTTTGAAAAGAACAATTTAAGGATTCTGAATACAATTTTTTCTAAATTTTCCACTGTTTATTTTTAGAGATACAGATAATTCACTTCACTGAATCATAATGTCACCTGAAAATATTATGCAATTATTTTTTATAAAATTAAATAAAATTAGATAAAAATAATGAAAATGAAAAATAATTATATCCATTGAAAGTAGATTCATTTTTGCAAATGCTGGTATCAATTTCACAACTAAATTCTGAGTATTTGCAAGAGTCTGCAACTTCCAAAGTCCAGGTAAGATAGAGGGAATTCTCAGGTTCCTGCAAACAATCCCATTCGTTGGTTTTCGGCCAAAAGAATATTTTGGTTGAAATAAAGTTTTCTCGGCCAAAATATATATTTCTAACGGAATCCGTAAAAAATAAACGGTTTCCTCTCTTTTCGGCCGAAATAATTATTTTTCGGTCAAAAGGTGGGTGAGAGAATTTCTTCAGATGGAAACAATGAAGAGACACGTCATTTCGTTTCACTTGGTGCCAAATCTTATAAATACGCATTCAAACGAACCAATTTAACACAATTCACTTGCTTGTTTCATGGTTTTGTAGAGCAGCTAAGAAAAGTTTTGAATCATCTTTTTCGTTGTTTTGAACAAGGTGGTTGATGTTTTGAATGCAAAAAAAGTTTATTTTTTTGAAGTTCAAGTTTTTATTGGAATAACAATTTATATATTGAAGGCTAAATGTTGAAATTTTTTTCAAGGTAAAGGCTTTGTTGAACATTTTTTCAAGGTGAAGGCTTTGTTGAACATTTTTTCAAAGTGAAGGCTTTGTTGAACATAAAATTATTGAGATTATTTTTTAATAATTTTTGTGACAATGAAGTTTTTCTGAGACTATTTTGAAATGTTTATTTTTTTTTAAACTTTTACAGATAACTATATTCATGAGAAACAAACATTTGCACAAGAGAAAATTTGATCACACTCGAGATGAAACTCACCACAACGAACAAAGGAAAGAGAATTATTGGAGAAATAAATGAGAACGTGCAAATATTGAAGAAAGAAACGATGATGATGTAAATAGAGATTTTCAACAAGAAGAAGTCCAACCAGTTATGCATGCACATATTCTCTATATTAAAAGTATAGAATTCAAATTCAAATTATTGTTTAAAATAATTGATTGTAATTTGGATTTGATGTTTTAAAAAAAACATAAATAGATTTGTCTCATAACGTTTATGAAGTCATTAAAATAGAAATTGAAGCAAAAGACGAATCATCTATAGGCATGCACATAAATTTAGATAATACAAGATGAACACTTGTATATAGTTTAGTGAATTTATGTTCAGGTTTTGTTTTTTAATATAAACTTTAAATTGAAATATGCAAGAGAATATATCAACATTGATGATGAAATATTAGAAAATGTTGATACTGACAAATTTGGGAAGAAAGAAGCTAAGCATTATATAATATATCAAACTAAGAATATGTATAATACTTTTTTCAAAGATGAATCAGTAACAATGCAAGCTCAACTTTTACTCTGTCTAATAAATTCAAGAGAGTTAAAAGAAGCTACAACATTATTGGGTATTCAAAAGTCGACAAAAGATAATAAGGTGAAACATAATGTCTTTGAAAATATAACTAGTGTATTAAAAACTTTTGGAAAATCTCAAAAAAAATATGTCATTGTTGCTCGTAGAGTGATACAAACAACAATTGTTTCATCTAGCAATATAAAATATCGTTTGACACAACACATGGAAAAAACGATGGGAACCTCAAGAAAAGTTTTTTACAAACATAGAAAATTTCAATTGCAAATAGATGCAAATGATGAACTTGCTTGTTGGATAGTGATTTCTAGACAACCCTATAAAGATAAACTTGTAGAAAATGTTAAAGAATCGACTCGTAATTGTTGGTTGAAAGAATATCATGTTTCACCACATACAAGGGATGTGTTGTGACTAATAATAGAAAGAAAACAATACGAGGAACATCCAAAACATATGTTGCCAATGACACAAATATAATTGTTCAATAAGTTCAAAGAAGAGCACAAAGAATTTAAAATTTTCATCAATACATTTGTGCAACAAAAACCATGGTTTGTGATACCCATTGTTGTTCGTGACACTTGTTGTTATCATTATCATGTGGAATTTGAGTTATATTACAACACTTCTATTGATTTTGGTAAAACATTATGGAAAATTTTACCTCCTCCTCCCACATTCCGTGCTTTTATATCTAAAATTCTATGTGAAAGAGAAGGTGATGAATTATTTTACCAAAAAAATGTGTTGGTGGAAAGAAATGTGATTGTTATGGAAATCTAAGGTTTTTTCACTCAAAGTATCCTATTGATATGAATGATCAATTATTTTCTAATATAATAGTCATTTGGAAGAGATATTAATATATCAACAACATGAATCCACATTCGTCAAATGTTATTTCCAAAAGGATTGATTTGAAAGTAGATAAAATCTATGTGATAGTTTTTTTGAAGAAGTTTGAGGAAGAAATTTATAAATACACCAAGAATTCAGATAGAGATCGATGGCAAGACCTACAATTCAAAAATCTTGTTAAGTGTTTCCATCAGGGACAATTATGTCTGTAGTTGATTTTGCAGAGAATTACACATTCGCTGCACAAAAAGAAATACAAAGTGAATATTATCATTTTGATCAAGTCACTATATTTGTCCACGTTATATATAGACATGCTCAATGGAGTCTTGATAACATAGAAATCACCAATGACAATCAACATGTTATTAAAGAACATCACTTTTATATAAGTGATGATTGAGCACACGACACACATCATGTACAACATTGTTTTGATAAATTTTATGATTCATTGAAAGAATGTAGTATCAGATTCGATCGACATTGGATATGGTCAGATGGATGTGCGTGTTAGTTCAATTCTTGACGATCATTCTATTGGTTGTGTTGTCTTCATAAGAAATCAAACATTACACATTGTTGGAATTTTTTTGAGACTAGTCATGGAAAAGGAGAGCATGATGATGCAGGGGCATGTGTAAAACAAGCACTTCTAAGGTATAAGATGAACCCTCATGCCAATTGATTTGAATCTATTGATCAAGTTATTGAATGGTGCAAACTGGTGCTAAGCCATGAAAATAATCAGTCAAGGGATGTGCGCATGTGTGTCTATATATACATGTTACACATGTACACATGATATTTTTTATTCACATGATCAAATTTATATGATATTCAATCATTTTCTTGATAGATTTCAAGTTAACAAGTTCTTGTCTTGTGCAAGTTTTTTGGTATGTTGGAATCCAAGATGTAAATAGATCAATCCCATATGAAGCTAGTACAATACATGGGACACGAAAAATGCATCGAGTTAAAAAAAAACGCTATCAAAATGTGTTTGCATTTGATAGAAGAAATGGGTCTTGTTTTTGTTCAGTTTGCATAGAGGACACAAAATCCATAGAGATTTGTGAAAACAAAAATGTAGAATATGTTAAATCTTGGAGACATACCAAACTTAATATAAAATGGAAAATGCCACTTGCAAGATCAGAGGAGATGGAATCAAATGAAACTATAGTGTCATTTGATGGCGATAGAGTTTTTGATCTTGTTAGAGAAGGTAATTTTTATGTTACAATTGTTTGAAAATATATTTGTTAAATATTTAAACAACTTGTAGATGTACTTGTAAGTTGGATATATAAAATTTATATATATATAGTAGACAAGTTTAATGGCATGTGCATGTGTGCTAATCTAACAAAAATATTTTTTTGGAACATATCGAATTATTTGCAGGAGATGTCTTTCCGTGGTTGCACTTGTAGACAACACTGAAAACATGAAATATTATTTGATGTGATGCACATAACAAAATATGGGTTTATTAGAATATTTTGATGATAACAGTTTTATATATGAAAGAGGATCCATCGTATTGAAAGGATATTTTTTTCAAGAAACCCATCAAACCTATAGTCATGTTCACTTTCAAGACTATCAGTCAGATGTCATAAGTTGTCAATATATTCATTTGGTATGTGCAACATGCATAAAGTTAATAGAAGTTCAATCAAGAAAGAAAACAAAAGTTAGAAAATGGAAAATGTCCAAATCCGATCATGAACGAATAATTGAAGATGGCATACCATTATGATTTCTTTAAACAAGTGATGTATACATTCCAGAATTTAGGAAATGAAATGAACAATGGTTAAAATTTACGATAAGTTTGATGCAATGCACATGCATGCAAAATCAATCAGTGGAAGCTTGAGAAGTACATAAGATCTACAATAATGTGTATTCAAATATCCTCACGATATATGCTTGCATTTATATTTTCATAGATACAACATGTTAGAAATATCTAACACGTCTTTGTCAATATGCCACCCACTTACACTATGTTAATATGCCACCCACTTATTGTATGATTTGTTAGGGTGTCATACAACTCAACTCAAAATTTCTCATTCACTCAATTTTAAACATGTCATTCTGCTTACTCACTCATGAAATTGACTTAGTTGTAACAACCCTAGTCATTACGACAACAAGTGACACAAAACCTGTACTTTTGTTTTGTGGGAAGGTAATAATGAACATACATTCAAACATCGCAACACGATGATGAACACAATGCATGCAATCATGAAACAAGAACATAATGACCTATCATACTAACACCTCATGCAACAGGAAGCAACATACGCCATTCAATCATATGAAAAATAAAATGACTACCCACCCATCCTACCCTACAATGGTTAGGACCTCTAGGAAACATAAGCAACATTCAAGCCCATGTTCTCATCGATTTTGACCATTTAAGGTCTCAAGGTTGGCGACTGTTCTGAGGAACAAGGAGGTGTCTACATCCCACCTGACACGACAAGTCCAAACGACTAAGCTAAAATACAACAAAATATCATTCAGGCGCAACCAACATAAAAGTGACACAAATACTATGAACATCCACGGTGGGCGAGAACAAGTCAATCATGCATTGCCACACAAATTACAAACATTGAATTCAATAATCGACATCAATGCTATCGAGAGGCACATGCCCTAAGGATCGGTTGTCATACAAAGTCGTTGATCATTGTGTGCCAAGATCCATTCATAAGGGATCATGTCGCCATGATGCGACAAGAGAGATAGCGACTAAGGCACAACACAATAATTCTAAACCTTTAATCAAGTACAATCCAATGCACCTGAGGTACCAACTTAAGCAGTCAACATAAAATGAAAATTATAAGGCACTCAATCATCAATTTTAATGAGATATAGGGTGACTACCTTCCTCACATTAGTAACTAATAACCATCTTAAAGTAAGGGCACCTATCCATCATCTAGAAAACATTTACCTTCCATTCATTTACAACCCCTTCACAACATTTACTGAAAAAGGCAACTCATAATTATAATCACAATCTATCAGATAAGGGTTCCATTAACAACATTAGTGAATCCAACAAGTCCTATTAATTTCCGGTTGTAGTGGCATTTGAAAGCTATTACAAGCGCTAAAATCAATCACAATTAAACTTAATAAACTGATGAAAATATTCAATCTATTAGAAGGATAATTGCCATATGATTATTCCACAACAAAACTGTTATATAACAATTGAAACTGAACTTAATAAGCAGAAGAAAACTGTTAAACTATTAAACGGTTACTTATGCTTAAACTCTTATATAACTATTATAATCATAGTTAAAATGGAACCATGTAAGTTGATGCCCAACTAGTTAAACAATAAGTTGGTAATTACGCAATTAACACAATTAATTCAACAACATAACAATTAAACAATATTAGATCACTAATAATAATAGGTAATTATTATTAGATCACTAACATCAACAAATAAACCTTATTAAGCAGATAACCATTCTTCCATTCATGTGGTCGTTAACTTAGCATGTTGTTCATCAAATACAACCATTATAATTAATTAACACAACCCTCCAATTAGAAAGTTTTTTGGGCTATGTAAACTTCGACTATAATACCATAACTTACATCATCAAATTGGGCAACATATACATAAAGTTTATCAACCCAAGAATTAAACACAGTTAGATACCAATAATTAATTTAAAAAATGCACATATTTAAGGCACCATTTAATAACCCTAAAAGAACATCGTTTTCCATCGCCAGTAGGTTAGACTGAAGGTAATTTTATCTCTGTGTTAAAAATACAAGGATCTCGGTGTAGTTAAAAAAAACTCGGTGAAAAAGAATAAAATACCTGTGTAAATAAGGAAAGGGATACTGAAATCTCGACACCTTTAACTCAGGAAACTTCAAGAACTTAAATTCCCAAGATAATAAATCTCAGAGTAAATGAAGAAAGGGATAAAAATCTGGGTGCACCCATACCAATGTTCTTGGAAATATAATTTTTCTTTTTCGCTACAATCTGTTCGAAAAGGGAATTTTCATAAACAAAAGAATAATTAATAATTAGAATGGCGTATTAGAAAAATAAAGTGGCCCAAGGATCTTAGAATTAGAGTTATAAATCCACCAATGCCAATTAATCCCTTCCTTAAATGACTTCGCAATAGACTTCGCATAAGGATAAAACGTTAAATATTTATAGACGTTCCCTATTGCAACGGGTCCCAATTAAACGAGCTTTTAAGAATAGATTTCAGTGCCGTGGACAGGATGCAGGGAATTGAGAATGTCCTTTGTCTCACCCATTAAATGAAATGAAGGCGTGGGATTTGCTGCAATGGAATGTTGGCATTAGTCATTTGTGACTGGGATTAGGTTGATCAATAATTTTCGTAATGATTGGCAGTGTCCTAATTAAGATCTTCAACCACGTTTTCAATGCAAGGTTAAATACATATAGCAACAACCTGATTATAATCTTCGACCACGTTTTCAATGCAAGGTTAATACACAAATAACGACGACCTGATTAAAATCTTATTTTATTTTTTGGAGTGTGACACAAATTCACCCTTATATATGTGGAAGGGAATGAGAAATGACTTTGCACCAAAATTTTACACTTAAAAATAAATCACATGAATTCACTGCCACTGACCACAAGAAAAATATTATGATGAGAATAATAAATTCGTTCATGCCAATTACAAGTGGAAGGAGGAGATTGAAACGACTGATTCGCTAAGGCAATGACAAATTACTCAATATTTTAACAATTACTCATTACACAAATACACAGTCAAGAAAATGATTTTAACAAAAACAAATGATTACATGAAGCAAATGATTACACAAAGAAAATGATTTTAATAATTACTCATTAAACAAATACACAAAGAAAATGATTTTAACAATTACTCATTACACAATATAGAGTCAAGATTGCATCCCTATTATTGATCTGTGCGCTAAGGTTCAATTGAATTGGGGGCTGCTCAATCAGTAACAAATCCTAAGAAGATTTAAAACCCCAATTTCTATTACAGTAAAATATTCCTTAACACTCAACATAATCAAATATACAACACATAATGCATTCAATACTGGCGAACCAAGAAGGCGCAAATTTTTTTTTAACTACCTTTCAACCAAATTACACATGCGTATATTTGCCAGGACATAAAATTAACTAAATTTTTAACAAAATGATGCACATGTGCTTTTGACATTAGAGAGATGCATATACATGGAATTTTACTACTATTTAATACAAATATACACATGCGTACCATAACCAAATGTGAATGCTCCGAAGTCATTGTCCCACACGTGCTCCGTCCAACTCCTACTTGCCAATCGATGTGACCTCACCGATACCTCCCAGCTAATGCTAGGTGTACTCTTCTTCCCCCTGAGCCTCCTGAGCCTCAAAAGGGCCACACACAATACTAGAGAATTCTATCTCCCATATCGCCTCACAAGGTCGAGCTACCACTCGTTACGTGAGATAGGTATCCCAACTCCCACAAGAGAAACTTAGTCAAGATAAAATTTAGCAGTGTAATGTTACGCAAGCCAGATGTGATCCATACTCCTCCTCTACAATCCTTTTTATAGATTTTTCAAGTGATTAGTTTCCCAAATCCTCATTATATTATTTTTTCATTTATTTAATTACGAAAAACCTCCCCCGTACATATGTCGCCCGATCCCCTAGTTGCACCAGAAAATCAATTTATTAATTAATTAAATATGTCTATTTCCCTCACCCACCTAAAAGCACTCCTCGATGTCCCTTTAGTCCCTTACATTTCTTAAATAACTTACGTCTTTCTTAAATCCTAGTTGAGTTCATAAATAGAAAGTTCCAAAGGCTAGATTCCTTACTAGGTTAGACATTCCCCTTTTTCCTTAAGTTTCTCCATTTCTTTAAGTTTCCCCCTCTTTAACTAAGTTCATAAATAACAAGTTAAGACAAACAACCATTTGCCCCCTTTTTATAATTAAACCTTCATTAAATTTTTTACCTTAATTAATAAAGCTTGAATTTTCTTTACCCCTTCTTGTTACATGTCTAATTAGTTTTTTTTTTTTGTTCGGAGGTTCTACTCAGAACTAGGTTTTAAATTCACTAGGCTTGGTGACAGTTCTTAAGGGAAGTTTTTTTTATTAAACTTTACTCATCACATAATTCATTTTAAGGCTGACCAGGTCCTAAGGAGGCATAGTTTTCTAGGCACTAGGTTTATTAACTTACCATAGTTAAAATTGTGACATGCCCTTCAGGACGCACTACGTGCTCCAAGGGTGCTACTCATCTCTTTCTGTTTTATTTGCACGATGTGCCCTTCAAGACGTACTACGTGATCCAAGGGTGCCACTCGCCTCTTGAATGAATTTGGTAGATGTCAAACCCCTGGAGTCAATACTCCATCAGGTGATCTTGTGGTAGACTAAGGGCCTCTAAGGAATAAAGATCCTGCCTTATTGTACGCCCCTTAGAATCATCATGAGCGACTGTCACAGTCTTCCCTCATGACATCGTGGGTCTTCCCAAACTAGGTAATCATTAACCTACAGTTCAAGCCACAACGAGAGTGCTAGTAGGTTGTGGCAGGGCTGCTGCCACACCTCTCCCTCAATGGCTCTGGTTGTCGTGTGTGACCTCTTTAATACAAATATGAGTCTGGTTGGCAAGCTATCGTTAGCCTACATCCATCAACAAAACATGTCAGCAATAAAAATCCACATCACAATATCTAATCATATGTACATATGTCACATCAAAAAAATTCAAACCCTAACAATCCACTCCCTGACTCAATCCAGAGTCCAAGTATTTTCATCGATGCCCCGACATCCTCTAACATCTAGAGTCCGACACACTCAGGAGAACCCAGTCAATAACACCTGTTGATGTAAATACAAAAATAACATATCATCAAATCCACAGTATCTCATAGTCATAATAAAAACAACCAATAGTATAATGACCTGGATCACTTGCACACAAGTCCTCAAAGAATAAGTCTGCTTAGTGCACGGAAGAGCGGGATGTTATATTACTGGAAACCTCGAAACCTAACTTAGTGGGATCAATTCTCAAAATATTTGGCATGGTTTGAAGTTGGATATTACCCATTTGTAGGCCTAGAGTGTTTAAGGTTGTATCCATTACAATCCATTATTGTCATATGGGTTTTCTTGTTATTTTAGTACTAGCATGCATTTTTCTTTTTTCAGTTGAACCAATTTGTGTACCTAGAGTGTTTTAGGTTGTAGCCATTACAATATAGTATTGATGTTTTCCTATTTTGCTAGAGTAATAGTGTATACAAATCTATATAGCTAATAGATATATCAATTATATGTGGGTTTTCTTCTTATTATTGTGTTGGTTTTTATTTTATTTTCTAAACCTAAAAGGTTTCAGGGTTGTAGAAATTACACTAGAGGATTATAAGGAATGCCAATCTTTCTATTGATTCTAGTATTTAATGAGATATAGATCATCAAGAACATTAGTTTCACATTCCTTGACATGCTCATGGTAAGCATTGACATATTGTGTATTCTAGTTTTTTGATTAGTAAAACAAATATTTGAACCTTTGAAACCTATGATGCTTATAGCGTGACCAAGAAAAATAACAACACGAGTTTGCATCAAAAAATAGATTATTGTTCTACTTTTTATTGATATACATGTATAAATTGAGAGCATACAATATATGCTATGCCATATGCTCTGATTTTGTTTTCACTAAACACTTATTTGTTTTAAGTTGATAGGATATAGTATATATGATATTATTTTGTATGAATATAATATATGATAGTCCATTAATTAGGGATAATTTTAGTATAAACAATATGTTAAGAATCATAATATCTCTCTAAGTAATCTTAAAAATGTATCTGTATTTCAACTTGAATGAAAAATATAAAAAAAATCCATGGAAAAAGGTAGGCAAACCCTAGATGCTTGGTATGAGAAATAGTGGAGATGCACAAGGGATAATTGTTATATTTGTGTAGTGATTATGTAAAAAATGTTATTTCTTACGGTAATTTATTTAGGATATTGTTTTATCTAATTGAACATCATATGTGCGATTATCTATACCAATACTAAGTTGCAATAATATATTGATTGATCAATTACTCCATGTATTCTTGATATATTATGCAAATAAGAGCATTTCTTGCCTTGAATCTCTATACTGCAAAAGGGTACAAAAAAAAAATATATCACCTTTCCCTCGAGCATGTTCAAGTTGAGGAGTATCTTAGTACATATAATTCTAAAGAGTGATGTGCACTAATATAACACATCGACTTGAAAAAGAGATTTGGTTGCATTTCAATGCATATGTCCATGGGTTAGAGAATTTCCCTCACAAACATTATTTTTTATTTGAATTAATCATTGATATTTTAGAATTTAATCTATTTTTTGTTTATATGTACAACTATGTAATCAATTTCTATGTTGATGTATGATATATGTATCAAAAGAAATATATGCATTTTTAGTAATTACCTATATAATTGAAACATCATACAAATTCCTTATAATGAATACACTATACTAGTAATGAATCAAATAAGGTAATATTTTGTGTTCAATATGGAGTTTAACCCATGATCTCTTATGCATAACATGAATCCAATCACTGCTTAGTAATGAGTGATTTCCATATATATTACATTACACTAATGTCTAGTCATAACATCATGCCTGTACATACCCATCAACTTATATAGGGTAATAATATAAGTATATATTATTATTATAATTATATATAGGGTAATAATATAAGTATATATTATTATTACTATTATATTAGCTTATATCAGTGCATATGATATTAGTCTCTCGTGACTAAAAATCATTTTACACCACTTCATTAATCTTCTAGTGAAAATAAAAAAACTATAATCCGCCAGTGAAAAAAAAAAAACTTATCAATAATCCTCTAGCGAAGATGCACCATTAACCACAATCAAATCATAGGAAGAAAATACAAGGGACACAATATTTTATTAATATTCATCTAATTTTCTATGAACATTCACCATTAACATAAAAAAATTAAAAGAAGAAAACACAATAAAGAAGAGAACCAAGATTTTTAGTGGTAGAACCCTTGTTATACATAGGAAAAACATTTATTGTAAAATATGAACCACTTCATTAATCTTTAAACATGTTACAATAAAGCTCCAATACTTCTCAAGCATAGAGATCTCTATGGACCTCTATAGTGAGAAGACCACTTCACATGATGGATGAGGAATAAATGAAATCTCACCTACCAAACAACTTAGGCATCTATATTGAAGAACCAATTAGTTGTCTATTTTAAGTGAAAAAAACAGTTATCAATATTCCTTTAGTTTTCTATGAAGAGGCACCATTAACATAATCAAATCATAAGAAGAAAATACAAGGGAAACAATCATTCATCAATATTCATCTAATTTTCTATGAACATTCACCATTAGCTTTTAGCATAAGAAAGTGAAAACAAGAAAAAAATATATAAGAAAACACAAGAAAGAAGAGCACCAAGATTTATAGTGGTAGAACACTTATTATGTATACTGAAAACATTTAATGTCAAAGATAAACCACTTCATTAATATTTAAACATGTTACAATAAACCTCCAATACTTCTCAAGCATTGAGCTCTCTATGAACCTTTAGCTGCCTATTTTAAGTAAACAATAACACAAAAGAGATCCCATTAACTCTAATTACACTCTTTATATATGCATAAATGCCCTACTGATAATAATCACCACTAGAAATGCCATCTTACTGACACTAAATACATCACCAAAAGGAGAGATTGAATAACATTACACGATATTTATCATGCTATCTTAAAACAATTTACAACTGTCAATGAAGTATCATCCCAATTTGGGACTAAATCCATAATGGCATTCTTTATAGAAATAAGGTTTGGTTGAAGAAAGAAGCTCAAAGTTCTATGTATGAAAAAATATTTATGAGTGGATATAACTCTTTGTTACGAGGAAAATATCTCTATGGCTAGGGTAAACCACAATAGATGGAAATGATTGCAGAAATCAACTCCATTATCAAGTATGCTATGTAAACAAATATGCTAGCAATACAAGATAAAATGCCTACCTCGTCCAGATGTTCAATGAAGTCCACCATTGAGAACTTGACCCAAAGAAATATACCTGCAACTAGTCCTCAACAAGCAAGAAAATCAAGCATATGGTGATAATAAATGATGTTAGCACAATCGATAGCATAATCCATTAATAAACATGACAAATACGCCCATGGAATAATAATTCAAATATTTGCAAGATATCAATTGGACAGGAAAAGAGTATTTCTATTAATATATGATCAACAGAAGTGAAAATGTTACAGACTTCCGTGTCAACACGGTTCAAAACCGAGAAACTAAGTTCCTTCTAGATGGCCCTCCACCACTTCAATCCTCCACCAAAGGCAAGCTCGTAAAAGAGAAACATTGAGGTTCTCAATCAATAAGGGAAGAGCTTGGGGGTTGAACACTATGTTCAGACTTAAAGGACAAAGGGATGCAGACTCAATATGAAGTAAATAATTTCTCCAAAGTAAATTTGCTCTCAAAATTGAATTCTTTCTCCTCCTTTCCATGGCTCGGAATTGGCCCATTTATATCCTTAAAATGGAATTGAAGGGCCGAGTCAGAACGTTTCCAGTATATGGAAGGCCAAGGATCATAGATCTCCTGTCGTGACATGGAAACCCAACATTAATTTTCATTTTTTGGCACAAATTCTGATGTACGTGGGTTGTATTGGTGCAACCTGCATATATACATGGTGTATAGTAGGCAAGGTGTGTACATGTGAAAAAATATGTATTTTTAGCTCTGTGACACAGACCCCCTACACCAAGAGGTCCAGCTGACCTCTTGGTCACAGATCTCCTGTTCTCCTTGAGCTGAAGTGGCCCTCAGGTCCCTGCTGGAACCCTTGCAAAAAATAACCCATGAGCCTTCAACAGAACCATGCCTGCACGGAGAGTTGCTAGGCATAGGTCCTCTCCCAATACAACCACGTGATATGACCATGGGACAAACTCTATAGACACTTTTCACTTCACAGTTTCGGGGATGTTGAGGTGAAGAGACTCAACACCTCCATCTTTGAAACCCCAAAACTCGATTAGGGCCTAGAAAAGGCTAGCCCCCCCTTCAACATAGTTGACGTGACCCTCCACTAAGGACTGGGTCCCAAACTTTAAATTTCTCCCTGGACTTCACAATTCGGGAAATATGTGAATAATGATTTCCCTTTCCTTTCAAATCCCCGACTCCCGAAAGATGGTGACCCAGATCCAATGATTGAGATGTACCACAAACCGACGGCCCTGGCTGCTTGTCGGCGTTCTCCTTTTCGGGGATTCAAAAATGACCCTCGCACCTTTCTTCCAGTGCCAAATTTCCTGAACCATATGCGCCCTGATCAACGATTCAGAGAGCACGTTAATCAACGACTCAGATCTAACCTTGATTTGCGTATTGAGGTTTTGAGGGACAAGGCTTGACCTTGCTCTCTAATACAAATAATCTCGAACTCCCGAACTCAACGGATGGCCTTGATCCCACTGTATCAATGGATCATATCTCTTGTGAGTATTACATGTCGGATGAACCTCTACCTAACCTCCTCATAGCTTATCACAATCGGACGACCCTCGTGATTTTGGCACTCTCCCTTGGAAGTGCTCTATCGTTCACTCAAGCTTCGATGAACCTTTTGAAAATTCTCCCAGACGTCAACCCGTTTGAAGTTAGAGTTCACACAACTCTAATCTCTGCCTCCCTTCGAGCTATTCAAAGGTTCTAACCCTCATGACTTACATTTCTTTGCTGGCTTTCGGATTCAAAGAACCCCTATGTGCACACTTAGCACGACTCTACGATAACCTCTAGTTATCCATGATGTTAACTCTGTGCGCTCCTTGCAACAGAGGTTCTCCAACCACTCTGTGGGATTGAAGAATTTCAATTCCTTCCTCAGCCTACACACTCCTTGCACAACTCTATGCCTCAACCACACCTCTATTGATATAAGCCAATGTTACCCACCTGATCTTTCTGAGATAAAACTAAGAACTCTGTCTTGCACTCTATGCAGACCTTTCACTACACTCCTTGCAGGAATTCTTAGGGAGAGAAACAATTGAAACTTATACTTCTACTCTCACAGACTTCATATATTCACCATGAAATCACAAGCATACACATAACATTGAAACAAATGAATGACAGAGAAATATAAGCAGAACTGTAACATACCGTTCAAAAGATACAAACAGTATTCATCACACGCCATGTAAATTGGATCAAATCATTCTTATATTAATCCATAGCTTATGTACATGGTTCAATAGCAACGACTATTCTTCATACAATCTCTAATCTTCTATTCCTCTCTGCTCTCCTAATATTCTACATCAAATTACAATACTATCTAAGGATTACAAACAAGAGAGTCTTCTTGAGTTTTTCCCTCTCTCTTCTCTAAGCTATCTTATCAAAATTAAAAGCCACCTACTAAACATAAATTACAATAAATGCCTCCTTATCTGACAGATGAGAGCAATGCTCATAATATGTATTACAATCCCCCAAAACATAAATGCAAATACTTCCTTCTAGATTTTTTTCATTATTTATTTCTCTTTCAAATTTGAAACGCCCTCAAAATGTGCGCTGGTGCATTTCCAGTTGTTCTCACCCTTACGCTTTCTTTGCTGGCTTGCTTATGATGCTCCTGCATCATACTCCCCTGCTAAAAAAAATTCATGGACTCCTGTCCATGAGCTCTTGCACCATCTGTCCATGTTTCTGGATGTTTGCTTCACTTTACCAATTGTCATCTTCAATCGAGTGTCCCTTCCATTTCACCAAGTAGTCAAAATATGTTTTTCTCCAGGTCTTTTTACCAATTCTCTGATCAATAATATTTTCCATCTGTGGATTTTTAGCTATAGGCATCTGTTTAACCCATTGGACTTCTTTCTGGTCCTATGATCTCTCTATCCTGTAAGGATATAAATCTGCTATATTGAATATGGGCGATATTCCTACCCCATCTGGTAACTCAATTTCGTAAGCATTTGCCTCAAACTTTCACAAAATCTTACATGGTCCAATTTTATTCATTTTCATCTTATTGTAGGTTCCCCTAGGGAATATTTCTTTTCTGAGATGCACTAGAACCAAATCACCTACTTCAAATTGAAGTTCTCTTCTATGATGATTTGTTCTACGCTTATATTCTTGGCTAGAATTTTGCAACCGCTCTCTGATTTTATTGTGGAGCACCTACATTCCTGCTGCAAAATATTTAGTGCTAGCACTCCAGAATTCATTCTTCTCTAAGTCTTCCAACTCAGAGACTCATCTTGGCTACATTCCATATACTATCTGAAATGGGAGCTGTCCTGTAATCTTATTGGGTGAATCTTTATATGCAAATTTTGCCTATGGCATAACCTGATCCCACTGGTTGTGGTGTTTAGCTACAAAACTCCTCAATAAGTCCC
Organism: Picea engelmannii; assembly: GCA_009831015.1. Classification (NCBI taxonomy): domain Eukaryota; kingdom Viridiplantae; phylum Streptophyta; class Pinopsida; order Pinales; family Pinaceae; genus Picea; species Picea engelmannii. The sequence continues at coordinate 114,170 of ML788529.1, read as the reverse complement.
CCAAAATCCTATCCAATACCTCAGTCTGTCCATCCGTCTGAGGATGATATGCTGAGATAAAAGATAAATTCGTCCCCATTTCTTCCATAGGGTCCTCCAAAAGTGAAAAACAAATTTGGTATCTCGATCTAAAACGATACTCTTGGGTAAGCCGTGAAGTCTAACAACTTCTTTGAAAAACATATTTGCAATGTGAGTTGCATCACTGGTTTTCTGACATGGTATGAAATGTACCATTTTTGAAAATCTATCGACTACCGCAAATATGGATTCACAACTCCTTTGTGTCCTCGACAGTTCCAACACGAAATCCATTCTTATCGCATCCCACGGTCTTTCTGGTATTGGAAACGGTTGATACAACCCTGCATTCTATCTTTTCCCCTTTGCATGCTGACAAACTCTGCATCTGTTCACGAATTTCTTGACATCCGTCCTCATCCCTGGCCAATAGTATGAGCCATTCAGTTGTGAAAAAGTCTTATCATGGCCGAAATGTCCAACCAATCCCCCAGTATGTTTTTCCTTCAAGAAGTTCTCTCTCATAGAGAATTTCGGTATACACAAATGGTTTCCCCTGAACAACAGTCCATCCTGAATCAAGTATTCATTCCATTGTCTTCTGTCTCTAAGAACTGGATTCTCACATGCTTCATAGGCTTCTTTAAAATCTGCATCATCTCTGTACATCTCCTTCAGATTGTCAAAAACTAAAGTTTTCACTCTGAACTCCTGTAGAATAAAACATTTCCTGCTCAATGCATCAACAACCTTGTTAGTAATTCCATAAATATGCTTTATAACAAAAGTAAAATTATGCATATATTCAACCCATTTTTCATGCTTCTGGTTCAATTTCTCCTGTCGATTTATGAATTGTAAAGCATGGTTCTTTCTATACAAGACAAACTCCTTTGGAACCAAGCAATGCCTCCATTTCTTCAATGCCTGTATGACTGCATATAACTCTTTATCTTATGTGAAATATTTCATCTTGGTCTCGTTCAACTTCTCACTGAAGTATGCAATCGACTTGTTCAGACTGCTCTAATCGCAAATCCACTTGCATCGCACCTTACCTGAAACATTTTGATGAAATCTGGAAGAATCAGAACTGACTGTTCAGTTATCTTATCTTTTAGCAAATTGAAACTTTTCTCTGCTTCTTCTGTCCAATGAAAATATTTGTGTCTTTTCTTGACTGTGTCTATCATTGGTGCACATATCCCACTAAAATTCCTGATGAACTTCCTGTAAAAACTAGCCAATCCATGGAAGCTTCCGACTTCAAAGATACTCCTTGGCGATGGCCAATCTTTGATTGCTCTTACCGTTTTCGGATCCATCTTTAACTCATTCGCAGAGATCATGAAACCTAAGTAAATGAGTTTCGTCTTCATGAAAGATGAATTTCTCAAATTTATCAACAATTTCTCTTGTTGTAACCTCTTCATTACTATAGCTAAATGCTTTACATGTTCTCCTTGAGTCTTACTGAAGATCAATATATCATCAAGATACACGATTAAAAACTTCCCAATAAAATATTTCAAGACTTCATTCATCAATCTCATAAAAGTACTGGGCGCATTCGTCAAACCAAATGTCATGACAATCCATTCATACAGTCCTTCATTTGCTTTGAATGTTGTCTTCCATTCATCACCTTCCCTCATTCTAATATGGTGATATCCTCTTTTCAAATCAATTTTTGAAAAACACTTTGCTCCACTCAAGAAATCCATTAAGTCATCCATCCCGGGTAAAGGAAATCTATACCTGATAGTAATCTTATTTATAGCTCTCGAGTCCGTACACATTCTCCAGCCACCATATTTCTTTTGACTTAACACTGTAGGTACAATGCATGGACTTAATCTTTCTCTAATCAACCCTTTATCCATCAAATCCTGAACTTGCTTCTTGACCTCTTCATTCTCCTGCGGCGTCAATCTGTACGCTACTTTGTTTGGTAAACTCACTCCCGATATAAGGTCAATGTGATGAATTATTCTCTTGATGGGCGACAACGAACAAGGTAATTCATCCACCACTATATCATCGAAATTCTCTAGCAGTTCTTGAATTTCCTCAGGCAGGTCATCCGTCAAAGTATTGGTCAAGATGACTCTAGGTTTTCCAATCACAACAAACTACATTTCTTCATATTTCTTGGTTTCATCAAGAATTTCCTTCCCACTCATGAGAAGTATAGTATTTCTCATCTCTGTTTTCACCTCCTTGTCTTTAATTGGCAGCAACATATGCGTCCTACCATTCTTCTCCAAGGTGTAAGTATTCTTCCTCCCATCATGAACAACATTCATGTCATATTGCCACGATCTCCCCAACAAAAGATGATAGACATCCATGGGAATAACATCACATAACATTTCATCCTTATATCCCCCTATCTTAAATTCAACTAAACATTTTTTAGTGACAATTACCTGATGTCCCTTTTGTAACCATGAGACTTTGTATGTGCTTGAATGTGCAACAGTCTCCAATTCCAACTTCTCCACCATTTCTGTGGATACTAAATTATCTGTGCTTCCACTGTCCACTATTACCTTGCATACCCAGTCCTTGGTCTTGCAAGAAGTCCTAAATAAACTGTTCCTCGGGACTGGATTTTCTATCTCTTTCTCTGGCTTTAAGAGAATTTTCCTCATCATTAGTGACCTTCCACCTTCTGCATCTTCTGCCTCAACATTTCTCCCTTGTGATTTTGAAATGTGAGCTTCACCTCCATCTCTTTTTCTATCGAGGCATTCAAAAGACTTGTGTCTGATTTTTCCATAGACAAAACACTTTACCTCACCTCCTCTGCCTCTTCCTCTTCCTCTTGCTCGCGAAAAAGTGTTCTTGTCAGCATATTGCCTTCCTTTTGAACTTCCTCCTCTTTCAGGGTGAGTGTGAGGTTTATTTTCTTCTTCCTTCGGATTCTGTACTCTGTTCTGGGCAATTGCTTTGCCTCTGTTCTGGCTTCTACCTCTACCTCTTTGTGCTTTCTTTCAGGTCAACTTTTCTTCATCCTTCAAAGCAATCTGATAAGCATCTTCCACATTTCTAATCGTCACTATACTCATTTCATCCTGAATGTCATATCTCAGACCATTCATGTATCTGGTGACCTTCTCATCATCACTTTCTCGATGACCTGCTCTAATGTTTATCCTATAGAACTCCTCAATGTATTCCTTCACTGTCATCCCCTTCTGTCTCAAATTTTTCATTCTTTGAAACAGATTGATTTGGCAATCTCTGGGTATAAATTTAGCTTTCATCTTTGCAACCATTCTATCCCAGCTTTTGATTTTTTGCTTGTCCTTGCAATGTCTGTTAGCCTACAGTTCATCCCACCATAGTGTTGTATGCCCTTTAAGTCTAGTGACAACATGTTTCACTTTCTTATCTTCCTCGACATCCTCATAGTTGAAGTATTTATCCAGGGCTCTAAACCAATCTAGTATCTCTTCAACGTCTAAGTTTCCTTCATACGTCGAAATGTCCATCTTTTGCCTGGCATTTATTATTGCAACAACTCTAAATAGACATTCTTCCACAACATTCTCAATTGCAACTTCTTGTTCGTCTGGCCTTGCTTCATTTTTGTTCTTGGATTCACTGACATCTCCAACATCAGCTGTCCATTTTTGCACTATCTCCATAGCATCTAGTCGAGCACAAAGTTCTCTTATCTCCCTCTCCACAGTTGGATCGGGCATTGGTCTATCATGACATCTTATGGGTGGCATTGTTCAAATCTGTTCCTCACAGAATTCAAATCACACATTGCCTTCTATCTCCTCTCACCTACAAAAATAAATATTGTAGGCTATGATACCACCTAACGTAGACCCCCTACCCCAAGGGGTCCGTCTGACCTCTTGGTCAAGGATCTCCTATTCTCCTTGATCCGAAGAGGCCCTTAGGTCCCTGCTTGAACCCTTGCAACAAATAACTCACGAGCCTTCAACAGAACCCCGCCTGCATGAAGAGGTGCTAGGCACAATTCCTCTCCTAATACAACCATGCGATATGACCGTGGGCCCAACTCTATCGGCACTTCACACTTCGCAGTTTCAGGGATATTAAGGTGAAGTGACTCAACACCTCCATCTTTGAAACCTCGAAACCCGATTAGGGCCTAGAAAAGGCTAGCCCTCCCTTCAACGTAGTTGATGTGACCCTCCGTTGAGGACTGGGTCCCAACCTTTAAATTTCTTTCGGGACTTCACAATTTGAGAAATCTATGAATATCACTTCCCCTTTCCTTTCAAAGCCCCGACTCCTGAAAATTGGTGACCCATATCCAACGGTCCATATCTACCACAAACCAATGGTCCTGGATGCTTGTTGGCATTCTCCTTTTCGGGGATTCGAAAACGATGTGTGTGCCTTTCCTCTGGTGCCAAATTTCTCGAACTGTACGCACCCTGATCAATTATTCACAGAGCACGTTAATCAATGAATCAAATCTAACCTTGATTTCATGTATCGGGGTTTTGGGGGACAAGGCTCGACCTTGCTCCCCAATACAACAAATCCTGAACTCAACGGATGGACTTGATCCCACTGGATCCACGGGTCAGATCTCCTACGAGTATTACACGCTGGATGAAACTCCGCCTAACCTCCTCATTGTTTATCATGATTGGACAAACTCCGTGGTTTTGACACTCTCCCTTGGAAGTTCTCCACTATTCACTCGAGCTTTGATAAACCTTTTGAAAATTATCCTAGACGTAAACCCGTCTGAAATTAGAGTTCATGTGACTCTAATCCCTGCCTACCTTCAAGCTATTCGAAGGTTTTAAACCTCCTGAACTTAGATTTCTTTGCTAGTTTCTAGATTCAAAGAACCCCTACGTGCACACTTAGCACGGCTCTATGATAACCTCTAGTTATCCATGATGTTAACTATGTGCGCTCCTCACAACAAAGATTCTCCAACCACTGTGTGGGATTGAATAATTTCAATTCCTTCCTCAGCCTGCACACTCCTTGCACGACTCTGTGCCTCAGCCACACCTCTATTGATATAAGCCAACGTTACCCCCCTGAGATTTCTGAGATAAAACTCAGAATTCTGTCATGCACTCTATGCAGACCTTTCACTACACTCCTTGCAGTAATTCTCAGGGAGAGAAACAATTGAAACTTATACTTATACTCTCAAAGACTTCATATATTCACCATGAAATCACAAGCATACACATAGCATTGAAACAAATGCATGATAGATAAATATAAGAAAAATCGTAACATACCATTCAAAAGATATAAATAGTATTCATCACATGCCATGTAAATTGGATCAAATCATTCTTATATTAATCCAGAGCTTTTGTACATGGTTCAATAGAAATGATTATTCTTCATACAATCTCTAATCTTCTACATCAAATTACAATACTATCTAAGGATTACAAACGAGAGAGTCTTCTTGAGTTTTTCCCTCTCTCTTCTCTAAGCTATCTTATCATAATTAAAATCCACCTACTAAACATAAATTACAATAAATGCCTCCTTATCTGACAGATGAGAGAAATGCTCATAATCTATATTACAATCCCCCAAAACATAAATGCAAATACATCCTTCCATATTTTTTTCATTAATTCTTTCTCTTTCAAATCTGAAACGTCCTCAAAATGTGCACTGGTGCATTTCAAGCTGTTCTCACCCTTGCGCTTTCTTTGCTAGTTCGCTTACGATTCTCCTGCATCACTCTGGGATTTATAGACAGGGATGATAAGTCTGCATAGGGAAATGGAAAAAGGCCTTTTGTGCAAGATTGCATAGGGTTAGGAAAATATTGATATAACAATCTTTCATTAAAAGACATATGTTCAATTGGTCTTGTATCAGGTTGTCATGAATATAAATGGCACAGTTCTGTTCCAATCCTTTTACACCACTTCCCAACAATTTTGTGTATTCCACACCAACCATAAGGAAAAGCATATGATATGTTAACGCAAATGGCATTGGATATTCACAATGAATACACTAGTAATGAATCGAATAAGGTAAGCTTTTGTGTTCAATTTCAAGTTACTAACACATGATCTATTGTGCATAACATGAATCCAATCACTGCTTAGTAATGAGTCCTTTACATATATAAATTACATTACACTAATGTCTAGTCATAACATCATGTCTGTACATACCCATCAACTTATATAAGGTAATAATATAAGTATATATTACTATTATTATAATTATCTTATATCAGTTCATATGATATTAGTCTCCCATGACTACCAATCCTTTTAAACCACTTGCCAAAAGTTTTGTGCATGCCCCAATAGTTTTGTGCATGCCAAATTGGAATGCACAACAACCATAGGGATTATGTGCATGCCAAATTGGCATGCACATCAACCCTATGGCTGTTGTGCATGCCAAATTGGCATGCACATCAACCCTATGGTTGTTTTGCATGCCAATTTGGCATGCACAAAAGCCCCAAGTAAAATCATATGACATGTTAGCTCAAATGGCATTGGATATTCATAATGAATACACTATACTAGTAATGAATCAAATAAGGTAAGATTTTTTGTTCAATATGGACTTACTAACCCATGATATCTTATGCATAAGATGAATCCAATCACTGCTTAGTAATGAGTGATTTCCATATATAAATTACATTACACTAATGTCTAGTCATAACATCATACTTGCACATACCCATCAGCTTATATAGGGTAATAATATATGTATATATTATTTTTATTATAATTAGCTTATATCAATTCATATGATATTAGTCTCCCACGACTACCAATCCATTTAAACCACTTCCCAACAGTTTTGTGCATGCCCCAACAGTTCTGTGCATGCCAAATTGGCATGCACATAAGCCCCAAGGAAAATAATATGACATGTTAACTCAAATGGCATTGGATATTCATAATGAATACACTATACTAGTAATGAATCAAATAAGGTAAGCTTTTGTGTTCAATATGAAGTTACTAACCCATGATATCTTATGCATAAGATGAATCCAATCACTACTTAGTAATGAGTGTTTTCCATATATAAATTACATTACACTAATGTCTAGTCATAACATCATGCATGTACATACCCATCAACTTATATAGGGTACTAATATAAGTATATATCATTATTATTATAATAATCTTATATCAGTTCATATGATATTAGTCTCCCATGACTACCAATCCTTTTACACCACTTCCCAATAGTTACGTGCATGCCAAATTGGCATGCACAACAACCCTATCGCTGTTGTGCATGCCAATTTGGCATGCATAGAATCCCCAAGGAAAAACATATGACATGTTAACTCAAATGGCATTGGATATTCATAATGAATACTCTATACTAGTAATGAATCAAATAAGGTAAGCTTTTGTGTTCAATATGGAGTTACTAACCCATGATCCCTTATGCATAACATGAATCAAATCACTTCTTAGTAATGAGTGCTTTCCATATATAAATTACATTACACTAACGTAATGTCATAACATCATGCCTGTACATACCCATCAACTTATATAGGGTAATAATATAATCTAAGTGTGATCAATCTTCATGTCAATATCTAAATATGACATCACCATTAAGTGGCGTTGGTATCAAAATTAACAAAAGATAATAAAAACTAAGAATAAATTAACATTTATATCCAAACTTAAAATCTAAACCATCACTGAGATATATCTCTTCATACTTGGAAAAAAAAAAAAATAATTCAAATTTAAAATTAAATTTTTTTAAATAAAATATATCTATAAATTTCAAATAAAATGTACACATACCATTTTAGATAAATAAAACAAATTGCGATTAAATCAAAATTGACATACCAAAATTGTTGAAGTTTCATCTTCCAAAATCCATGTGCTCCTTTTCTACCAATAATTTAAACATCACTGTAACAATAAAAAGAAAAACCAATAACACATATTAGCATATACTTTATTGGCACATATTTTAAAGATATTTAAATATATTAAATAACAATGAGAAAGAATAACATACCTAAGAAGATCATCAAGGTTAACATAGCCATGTGAGCAATAATAACATACCCAACCAGAGTTTCACAGATCTAAGATTCAATAGTTTCATCTTCCAAATTCCATGTGCTCCTTTTCTACCAATAATTTAAACATCACTGTAACAATAAAAAGAAAAACCAATAACACATACTAGCATATACTTTATTAGCAAATATTTTAAATATATTTAACTTTATTGAATAACAATGAGAAAGAATAACATACCCAAGCAGATCATCAAGATTAACATAACCATGTGAGCAAGAATAACATACCCAATCGGAGTTCCACAGATCTAAGTTTATTTCTCTCTCTAAATATTATACCTTTTAGCATTTTTTTAAAACCAACCTTGCATCACTTCCAAAATAGTTACTCTCCATATTAAGCCATTCTTTGCATAAATCTTTAATTTTCTTTTATAACCAAATGCTTTTCAACATTGCCTACATGATCTAAACAAAGTAAGATCATATCTAGCAAATTTTAAAATTTTAAAAGAGAAAAATTGTGTACTTGTAAATTCTCTTGTGTACATGCAGAAAATTCACAAATCTCCATATTAAGCCATTCTTTAACGAAAATACTTATCCATTCTTCAAGGAAAATAATTATCTCCTCTTCTGCAGTGGAATAGATGGAATAGTGGAATTCACTTCGTTGTATGCAATTTTTTTTTTTCCATACTACACCATTCTTGGATAATAAGGCAAGGAATGGAATCGAAGAAAATTTGGAATCTTCCCCTTTTATGATGTGGGATAGAGTTCGTTTTCAAATAATCAAATGCTTAAGTTCAAAATTGCCCGCATCATGATCTAAAGTTTAAACATGTATAAAAGATCATGAATAAGATCATGTAATCATATTTTTAAATCTGAAATAGTTCGGGTTGAATCATGATATAACCTTAAATAAGATTGGTATCTAAGTGAATTTAGAATCTTACCTCTTTTTGATGTGGGAGATATATATTTTGTTCTCATAGAATCAAATGCTATATTTCAGAATTAGGTTTGCATCATGATCTAAACATAAATAAGATTGAATGTACCATTTTAGATGACGATAAGATTATATAGGAGTTCTATATATTTCAAAATGATTGATCGAAGGGTTGAGAAGTTATATAGATAATAATTGAGTAACCCTTCTATGAATAGGAAATTCTTAATTAAAAATTTGATCAAACATATATTTGAAAAAAGTAAAAACAAATATGCATATTCAACACAAATAAGATTGAATAGTTATATATAAAAGGCCCAACATAAAAACAAACTAAAACTCATTAATGTGCTATGTACATACATTTAATTAAGCATCATCCTGAATAGATGCATCCTCCTCAGGTATGGATGCATCCTCCTCAATTCCAATCTCCCACACTCTCTTCTTCACATTGTCCTATAACACATTTCAAATTTGTACATTTGAAAATTAAATTTAAATGATTTTAACACATTAAGTTGTAGTTTTAAATTTTGAAACATGTAATACTTGTGATGTGCCAACCTGAATATCATCAACCAAAGAAGAGGATGACATTCCCATGTTCAGTTGAGTCAAAGTCTTACCCACCATACCCTAAGATTCAATAAATTATATATTGTTTAACACATTTTTCTTTTAAATTAATAATTTAAATGACATTGCAATTTTCATATATAACTAAATTTGTTTTCAACATGCAATGATACCTGTGAACTCCCACCCTCTTCAAACTCTCCCAATGAGAATTGAGACAAGCCTTCCCAAGTAGTGGGAGACAGAATAAGAATCTGTGTTTACATTAATACAAAAAAATAAAAATCATGCATGTTGATTATTCAACAAGTTCTGAAGTTTGGACAACTAAAATGGATATTTTTAAGCACACACCTGATTCAACCCTTCCAAATTTAAGCTCGATGAATCAAGTCACTTATTTACTGGAGATTCATTTAAAAATGACCAAACTATAATGAATGATGATAACAACCCAATTATTTTTAAAGATACAATGATATGTATCTAGAACTACAAGAAAACTATTCTCAAATGCATGGAAAATTTACTAGTTGTAACACATACCAATCCAGTGTTTGGTTCATCATTTTGAATTAACTCCTTCAAACTATTACGACAACATTTTTCATACTCTTGTATATCATCTATGGACATGGAATCTATCTCCTCATATGTTTTGTAAACAATATTGACACAAGAATTGGCTTCAACTCGTTGACGGTTCAAACTAACATCAACACCATAAAAAAATGATTCTAAATTTTCCCCGATTGCATTTTTGGCCTCCTTTCCAACATATGATGTAGCTCACATCTATGAATGCGAGACAAATTCCCCTGTTGGATGATATACCAAAGGTAGTGGAGGCATATGCAATGCTGCATTTTGGTATGCCCCTTTTCAATCATATGTTCATCATTTACTAGCCCCATAATAATTGGACGATAGGATGGTATAATCAGGGTGCATGCCCATGAAAAACTCTGCATAAAAGAGTCTAGCAAAGTAATGTGGAACCTCATAATTCCACATAAAATTCTCATACGCTGCCAAAAATCTATTATAAAGGTGTCCTACTATGTTGGGGTGCTTAAAATGTTGCACCTTCAACATCTTTCTCTTTGTCCCCTCTTTGAAATTGAACATATAAAGTGCATCTTCTTTTGAAACTCTATTTTTTACTACTTCCCATTTATCGGGGCCCATCACCTCCGAATTTCGTATCCTCATCAAATCGATAAAACTATCAGTCGTTGGCCCCATCTTTTGATATGCATCCATAAAGTTCTGCAACGAATGTAAAACAATCTCCAAACTTTGCTTACTCTCTCGAGGGAGATCCAAGTACCTCAAATGATTTTGCAGCCTTCTTTTAACACCTGAGCATCATTCGAGGGTCATTGCTTTAGTATACCCTTCCCAAAGAAGATCATCAGTAACATCTGAGGGATAAGTGGATGTAGGTGTATAATCTTCTATTTCTTGATAACGCCCCTAAATCCACCTTCACCCTCTTCACCAACATTGAAATCTTCATGATAAACACTCTCTTTTTCATTATCTTCTCTTGCAATAAACTCATCTTCTACACATACACATTTGAAACTAATTCCAACATTTAACAGAAAAA